>VYZS01035750.1:22727-35023 GCA_013400695.1 Neodrepanis coruscans
AAGTGTGTTTACTTGAGGTGACAGTCCCCACTGCCACTAAAATTGAGACTAGAAACCAATGTTCAGGCAACTCAAATCTGCCGGTGCACCTACCTAAATAAGCATAAGTGGAGAATCCAGAAAAATGAGAAAGGTGCCCAACTGAAAGGTCAGGACTGTGATCAGGCACTGGAGCAGGCTGCTCTGAGAGGTGGTGAAATCTTCACCCTTGGAGATCATGGAATCAGAGAATATTCTGAGATGGAAGGGACCCACAAGGATCATTGAGTCCGCTGAGATACTAAAAACTCAGTTGAATAAGGCCATAGGTGACCTCTCATAAACTGACCCTGATTTTAAGGCGCAGCAGAAACATCCAGAGGTCTCTTGCAAGCTGAATTATGCAGTAAACCCATGTTCACAGATGGGATCAACCATGAAACTGGGTTTGCCAACAAAAAGTCTTGCTCTGGGCGCTCCAAAAGACAAAGAAGGCAAAGATATTGATCTCATCCAATGTCATGTTATGGTTTGATTTTCCAGAGAGAAAACACAGCTTGAGAACAAGTGTATTTATTTGATTTTCATTAACTAGGCACAGAAATAACCCATGTCAGTTAAACTTGCCTTGTGCTTTTCAGTTTTACAGATTGTTCTCAGAAAGCATCCAAAATTTAGAAATATTCCCAGGCAACCTTCCAAAACTCAGAAAGCAGAGAATATTGAACATCACTCTCCTTCCCCTAGACTCCCTCATTAATTTTAATCAGCAGGGAATATATTTTCGAAGTGGCACTTACAGGCAGACAAACCACGTTAAAAAGTAAGGGGATTTCCATCTCTAAATCACTATGACCAGCTTTAAATCATACCTGAAGGCAGCTCATTTTTCTGTCCAGGCAAAGAGCAAGGCAGAGGGAAGAGCTCCAGGTGCAGGAAGAAGTCAGAAGCTTCCTTGCATGAGGTACCCACATTCTTTGCACATGTCTAGGAAGGATCCCATGAGCTGCTGGGACCTGTGTCCCACGGGACCTCTGTGTAACCTGTTTTTTGCTGCCCACTCCCTGGAGCACCCTCTCCACACAGCATTGGAGTCTCTGAGTTTTTAACACAGGGTGAAAACAGATGTTAACTCTGCAGGTCCACACCTATATGAACAATTCATCAGCCAAAGTGGAATCTATCTTCTCACTGCCACAGACAAGATGTCAGGTTAATTGGTGCTCTGGACTTGCATTCTCACACTGCATTTTTGTTTTAATTACTCCTCATTAATTTTTGCCTTTTAAGCTTACAAATGGCATTGGGAAACCCAGATGTGAGTACACTCATCTCCATTTTTCATACACCTTCATTTTTTTTCCATTTTGGGTATATGAAATACACAACATATTGATGTCAGAACATTTGATAGCAGAATATTAAGAACCAAACACAAAAGCATTTGCTTTGTTGGCTTCCCACTGAGCTCAGTGAGCTCTTCAGAGTCTCAACAGCAGTAAAGAACTGGGATGGTTGGCTGAATTGGAGCCCTGAGGAGGAGGCCAGGAATGCAAGCTAGAAAGTGTGTCAAGAATAAAACCCAGGAGCTTCCTGGCTCTTTGTTCTCCATTTGGGACACAGGATCAGGCTTCTTCTTTCCACTAATTTCATGTAAGAGCAGTAAGGGATGATATAGGAACCTACATGAATGATTTGGGGATAGCATGTGCATCTTTGCATTCACAGTGACTGATACGCCAGGTAATCAGCAAAGAAATTATCATATAGGGATATAACAATATAGGGATGTAACAAATCTGAACACACCTCACTGAGATAAAATAAAACTACACAAAGAGCTGGGTTAAAAGCTAAGATCTAAAAATAATAAAATACAAAATTCATAGTATTATCTGGTACAGCAATATGTGATAAAAACAGTAGACTCCAGGGAATGTGACATTTGTAGATTTTCAGGGGTACTAACAACTTTGAATGATGCTCAAGGCCATGTTTCCTCAACCCTCCCTAGAAAATAAGAATGTTAAAACACATAGAAAAGAACACTAAATTTTTAACAGAAGAAACTGTTAAAGTGTCTGTTCATGACACAATGCCAATCTTTAAAGCATTTTTTTAGCACAAAAGAAAAGAACAAACTATATATGAGATGCTCCAAACAACAGCCTCTACTTTGTTTTTCTTAATGAATTACCCTGAGGCAGTTTTCTCTTGGCACACACACAAAACCTCACACTGCAGGAGCTCTTCTTGTGCCTCTGTGGGCTCCAGCCACATTTAAACACCATGGATAGCTCTGGAGCAGTGTGCATGAGGAGCATCATCTGCAAACATCTCCAGCAGCACTCCCAGCAACTCTCGAAAAACAGACATTGACACTCCTGTAATGCAAATATCTCTGAACTTAAATATCCACTGAGATATTTCTGAACTGCCTTCAGTGCTCGTTCCCTGAGATAACCCTTTCCTTAAAGGAGGTGAACCACAATAATCAGTCAGTCGCAGCTAGAAGAAGGATCAAGCATGTCTTCTAGTCCCATTCTTCCTACGTTTGAGACAAACATGACATTTTGAAGACAATGAGTAATTTTTTAAATGTCTTTGTCTGAATGCTGGCCTTCATGAAGAAAGCTGTTTTAAAGGATCTGTATGTACAAAATGCCTTTACTAAACAGCATTGCTCAGCTATGCAGGTATTTTCTTAGATGATTTCCTCTTATTTGGAAGCTTAGATATTCCAAGGAACTTCAATTTTATATTAGCTTAAGTTTAGAGATGTCATCAGTGCTGCATATTAACTCACTGGTAACAAAATCCAATTACAGATTCAGCCTAGAATCCAGAACGAAATGCAGCAGATAGTGCAAAAATCTTTAGGAATTAGAATAACTGCTGATAAAAAAGCCATTATCTTTTCCTGAATGCTTGATTGCACAAATCCAACTCAAGGTAAGAACAAATAAATTTGGGAGAACTTCTATGGCATATACTAGTTGACAAGGGCTTATAAAAGAGCTTTTCAGAAACATCACTCAGATATGAAAGTTTGTAGTAAGAGGACAAAAAAGACATACATACTATTGAGACTTTACTCCTTCTCATGTTCCTATCAACCTTACATATCAGGACAAGTTAAAAACTGAGAATGGAAAAAGAACACGGCTTCAGAAAGTCACAACTCAGTGTAGCCTGGCAGGGTTGAAAATCCTTTGAAATGGCAGGTGGAGAGCCAGGATCCATCATAACTGTTTATATGGACTCAAGGAAAGAATAATGCTTTCCTTAGAGAAAATAGGTGATCCAGGATCACTGGTGTCCAGATGATCTGCTGCTGGGATTTCTTCCATTTCACTGGAGAAGTCAACTTTGGTGAAGAAGTATCTCCTGTGTAGCAGATCACATCAGTACTTGACCAGCTGCTCTCGTCCTAAGCCTCTGGAGTATCTCAGTGCTGGCAAAGGCAGGCCAGCACCACTGGAGGTGATGACTTTACTGGGAAGCAACAGCTTTTTGATCAACCAAGATGAAGACAAGAACATCTGGGCCTTGTTGCTGCTGTCAGGATGGCACATCCTGGACCTGTCATGGAGTCTGCTTAGAAGCACAGAGTGCACCTCTGAGCCTGCAGCAAACAAAAAAAAAGGGCAGCTCAGGGTGTCTACTTATGAGAGCAAACCTCTCCTTGGTGATAAAACCCACAACATTTACCAGCTTCATGAAAAATATTCTCACTTCTTCCTTGGATGATGGAAAGCTCGGTACAAAGGGTTATTGTCCCCCATGGTCACAGGAAGAACATATGTTTCCTCCTAATGGAAGAGTGGCAGTAGCAGCTCAAATTTGTCTTAAGCCTTTTCCCAATTATCAAAACCAGGTTGTGTGAAAAGTCCATCTGTGCACTAAGGCAAAAGTGTTTTGCACCTAAAAGTCATTTTGAAAAAGATCAATAGCTTTGGAATAAGGAAGCTCTTGAAACCAGAAATCCAAGATGAACTGAAAAAGCAGCTATTTAATCCAAAGCTCCATATAGAAAGAAGTAAATTTATATTGCAGTTGAGGCATAAAAAAAATACCAAAATTATCAGTAGCTGATATGTAGTTCCACCTGCAGCCAAGACTGCAAAACCAATTCATTGCTACAAGGAGCAGAAATTGCCATAAATACTCTAGAGCACTGTTCAATCTGCTGGTTTTGAAGTGATTTCACTTCAGTTAGTGAGGGTGAGATACAAATGCCAAGGGCCAAGAACTTAAAAATGATTAAAAGGTACTTTTAGGAACAAACTCTCAGCAGGTCTCTTTGTCTGTGTACTTTGCTTGCCAAACAAATAACATTGAAGGAGAGCCTTGCCAGCCCGCTAGAGGAAACTACACTATCTAATATTTGTTTTGTGTAACTCCTATATCTCTCCTGACCTACAGCCTGGCATGAAAAATGCTACAGGTAAAGCAACAGCTGGAGCGCTTTTATATCCTGAAGTGATGAGATGGCAGAGGACATAGAATTGCTTAGGTTGTAAAAGACCTTAAAAATCATTGAGTCCCACCATTAAACCATCACTGTCAAACCCCCCACTAAACCCCAAGTGTCACACCTACAAGTCTCTTAAATATCTCCAGGGATGGTGATTCCAACACTTCCGTGGGCACCCTGTTCCCACACAGGGCAACCCTTCAAGTGAAGAAATTTTTCCTAACATCTAATCTATACCTCCTCTGCTGCAACTTGAGACCATTTCCTCTTGTTCTATATCTGGGAGAAGAGACCAACCCCCCAACGGCTACAATGTCCTTTCAGGGAGTTCTAAAGAGTCATAAGGCCCCCCGAACCTCCTTTTCTCCAGACTAAACATCCCCAACCCCCTCAGTCACTCCTCATCAGACTTGTGCCTCAGAACCCCAGCTCCATTGTCCTTCTCTGGACATGCTCCAGAACCTCAATGCCTTTCTTGTAGTGGAAGTGTAGGGGCCCAAAACTGAACACAGGATTCAAGGTACAGTTCCTGATGTCTGTCCAGTCTGGCATTAGCCCGGGAGGCTCTCCTAGGTCTTTTTCAGTGGGATGGCCAGAAGTTCCTGTGATGAGCCCTAGGGAGAGCCAAGGAAAAGGCAGCAGAGATGCAGCTTGGGATGAGGAGCCTGGTGCCACACTTTCTCTGCCAGAGAGCAACTCAGAGTTTCTGACCTGCATCTTCCAGTCTGCTGCTGCCAGCCCTTAGAAAGGCTTGGGGAAAGGAGTTTTTCACTGGAGCTCATGATAGAGGGTGGAAAAGCCACCACAAATGGCTGACAGCAGAGCCCTAAGGAGCTCAGGGGTGGCAGGGCTTGTTTCTCTGCTGTCTCCCAGCAAGATCTGACCACAGCACCCTGCATCCAGCTTGCAGTTAACAGAGAGGCTTTACCCAGTAGCACAGATACTCCCTGGGCTGGATGTGAGGCAGGGACACCCAGTGACTCTGACTTAGAATTATTTTATTTCCCTGATATTTTGTGCTAGACACATCTTCCAGCTTTCAGATCAGATAAGGATACAGCCCAGACACACCTTTTTCATCATATTTCAAGTAATTCTCCCCATTTTCATATATTCATAACAGAGTCTACATGGGGCTCAGAGGTCAAAACAGTGGTGTTTTGGCCCAGAGGGTGTGTGGGTCAGCCAATCTGGTCTATGTCACATGTGTGGACCTGGCTGGAGGGCTGTAAATTATGCACAGAGGGGAAAAGAGGCACATGGGGGTTGCAGAGGGCCAGCAGCTCCCGAAAAGGAGCCATCTTTCCCTTGCAGGCAGATGGCAAAGACTTGACGAAGAAGTGAGTGTGTTCACACATAGGGAGGTGATTTGGATGCAGGCAGGGAAATGTGGCAGGGTCTGGCTGATTTGACTGGGCTGCTGCTCGTTGTTATAGCAACAGGAGGAGTCTGCTGGCAGCCGAGAGGATGGAGCCAAGGATGGGAAGGGGGGACATTTTTAGACAGCAAAGGAAGTAGTTTGAATGGGTTTGAGGGGGAGAAGTTGTAGGTCTGTGAACCAGGATGGAAAATGCAGAGTGATGAGTGGGATATCTGGCAATGGAGGAATCTCCCCACCTGCATTCAGATGGTGTGCCATTGTGCCCCTTCCCCGGGCCAAAGAGAGGGTCTGGCCAGGTCCCTCTCCTGACGAGGAGGGCTGCCAATCCACAAAGAGCACATCAGTGCCCTTCAGGGTGGCAACAGCATGAACGCCACTGCTGGCGGCATAGGCAGTGGGAAGGGGGCATAGAGACGTGCTCGCTGCTGGAATTTCGGCGGGAGGTAAATCCTCTGCAAAGGTCCCAGAGTACAACAGTGGTGACTGTTGCTGTGTGAAGTGAAGAACCGGCTACTGGAGTAGCCTATCCCAAACACAACCCTGGCACTTCGGGACTTACGACACCTCCACAACATCCTGAGAATGCCTTGGATCTCTGCAGGGATCTGCCAGTGCAAAACAGCCCCGGAGACTCCACAACAGGCATCACAACCTCTCCATGGCAAACCAGACTTAAGCACAAGAGCCACCAAACAGCCCTTTGTGAATCCAACCCGAGTTACTGGGATCTTGAAACACACTCAGATCTTTTTAACACGGTGTCTCAGCGCAGCGGAAGTGCTAATGACATTTGCATAACAAGGATCGCGAAATACTAATTCATTTCCCCAAGAAAGCACCAGTTTACACACAGCCACTCTCGGGAGCTCAGCGCTGCGGTGCTTTCGGAGGAAATCCTTTGAGAGGGAAGGAAAGGTAACCCCTCCCTCTCGCTCCATTCCGCTTTCCCCAGGAGAGGGCAGCAGCAGGTGGGAGTTCAGCGCGGGGCTGCAGGACCATCCCCGCGACACCTGATTCCACCCGCCCCCGGCACCCTCCGCGCTGCGGGCTGGGGAACGGAGGCGAATATCGGCACGGAAAATCCTTCAAAGAGGCTTTTCATGGCTTTAAGCAAGACAATTTTGACTTTGCCCGGGGATTGCTTCTATGCATTTTAAACTTCTCGCTAGTCAGAATGGTTTGGGATGGAAGGGAACTTAAGTACCATCTAGTTCTAATTCCCTGCCATGGTCAGGGATGCCACCCACTAGGTCAGAGCTCCATCCAATCTGGCCTTGAACACTTCAAAGGACGGGATATCCACAACTTCCTTTGGGCGACCTGTTCTAGTGCTTCATCACAGTCCGAGCAAAGAACTGCTTCCTGACATTTAAACTAAATCTCTCCTCTCTGAGTTTAAAACTGTTCCACCTCATCCTATGACTGTTTGCCCTTATAAAAAGTTGCTCTCCCTCACTTTTGTAAGCCCCTTTTAAGTACTGGAAGGCCACAATGAAGTTTCCTTGGAGCCTTCTCTTTTCCAGGCTGAACAACCCCACCTCTCTCTTCCCGTCTTTATAGGGAAGATGCTCTAGCTCCAGCCTTGTGGCCTCCTCTGCACCAACTCTAACAGATCCACGTATTTCTTGTGCCAGGGACCACAGAGCTGGGTGCAGCACTGCAGGTGGGAGCTCATAAGGGCAGTAGCAATAGAGGAATTGTGCAGCAAACTTTTTCCATCCTCCTTTTCACCCCCATAGGGCTTTTCTTATCAAGGCTCTTCTTTTTAAGTAGGCCTCCGAGATAAAAACTTTGAGACATCTCTACTGATTGCTCATTTATGCTTTGTCAGGTGTCCACTTTGAATTTTTGCTCCTATCTGCTCCTTCCCCCTGCACACCCTGCATTTCTCTTCTCCACCCACCATATACCAAGGGCTCTGGCTGTGTTTCCCTTCGCTCTGCAGTCAGCAGCCTAAAATGGGCATTTTAGGATCCATCCCAAGGATTCCTCACTAATTAAATGCCTTTAATTACAAACCAGGCTGGGAAATAATCCAAGGGCAGGGAGGCCTGAATAGACAGGAAGAGCTTGGGGTGAAAGGAAACAATACAAAAGGAATCAAAAGCACAATGAGCTTCAGGGAGAAAAAAAAGATACATGGCACACTAGATGAGAACACAGATTCAGGCTGAGTACATCATCCCCAGAGTTGCTGTTTAACCTTGAGTATGAGGTGGAAACCTTCATCAGTCAGGCACTTGCCTGCCCACTGTCTCTTCCTCCTTTTTAGGACCTCCTTTTTCCTCCCCAGACAGCAACCCCTGCTTTCCAGCATCAGGACTGAGAAGGTCTACCTGCAGAGGGGCCTGTAAGTAGTTCAGAGTTCACCACTGGGCTGGTTATCAGCATAATTTCCTAATATACAGACAATAGAGTTCTTGGTGTAAATCAGAAGAAACTCCCTTGTACCAAAGAAATGGTAAAAAATGTAAGATCTGTATTTGAAGAGAATATAGTGCCTCCTATTTAATTTGATTTGTATTAGAAATGAGAGGAAAATTTGCCTAACAAACCAGAGGTTGTGAGGTATGGGGCCCACTGTTCTTAGCAAATTCCCAAAACCCATTTTGTTGCTGAGCTGAGTTTGTGAAGGTGATTCCCTAAAATTGTATAGAGGAGAATTCGCCTGAACAATTAGCACCAAAACAAAGCTGGATGAAGATAAGTGCTGAAACTGCACCTTAGGGAAAATCACCCCTTATGGTCCCATGACCACAGTGGTGGAGGGCCTTCCAGGTTTGACAGTGTAAGATTAGAGTCTCTCTCTTTTTCTGCTACTGATGAAAGCAAGTTCCTGATCAGTATTTCATTGGAGACTCTTTTAGGTTTCATTTACCAAAGGAAGAGTTAAAGGGCTGGGCTGCCATGTCTTGACTGCAGAGCAAGTGGGATTCAGCACTCCACAGGCTGAATTTGCCTTTCTAGACTGAGTGATGCATCCCTCGAGTGAACTCCACTAAGGGGCTTAGGCTCACTGTGGGCTCAGTAATTTTTAAGCACAATGAAGCAGAATTGGCATTTCAATTTCATTATGAAAGACTTGTTTTCAAATAGCTGAAGAGGGTGAAAGAAGCACGTTTTTCCTTCCCACCTAATCAGGCTGAAATTTCCAGGTGCCAGCCTCAATCTGTGTTAAATTGCTCATGCCATCCATCCAGAGAGATTAGATTTGGGTATATAATAGAAGTTAATTCTAAAAATGATTACTCAGATAATTAAGTACTATAGCTGTAGTGAGTGAGTCTGGCTCTTGGAGCCCACTCTCAGGTGCTTTTCATCTTCTTCTCTCACACCACTATGGAGATGCCACCTCTCCACACACTGTCTGGGCTTGGCCTGGGGCAGGTCCCTTCTCTTCAGCCCCCTGCAGAGGCCACCACAACTACCTGGGCTGAGGACTCCATGCCACAAAGCACCAGAGCTGGTGAGCACAGATGAGAGATGGGCTCTTCATCAAATTATTAACTGCACAAAGATAATGGGCCAAGTTTACTAAAGGCATCCAAGTGCCTCATTCATCCCAGGGAGCAAAACTCCATGAAAAACAGTGGGTGTTTTTGAGGTGGCATTGGAACTGCCCAGCTTCAGAATCCTTGCAACCTAGATGATATGCCTTCCAAGTCAGGCATTGTGGTCTCCTTTGCAGTCAAAGGAAGGGATCTGTGCTCCACAGGGTTTATTTCTGTGCTCTGACATAAATGAAAAGCAGATGATTATCTCAAATGCACGTACCTGAGGTTCAGCAAAATGGACTCCTAGGTATCCAAAACGGAGTAGTCCCCACTAACCTCAGAGAGGCATTGCAGATAGTGGGTTGGATCCAATGCAGGCTTTACCTTGGTCTGAAGCAATGCCAAAACACAGGCTGTGGAACACAAGCACTGAATGGCAGTCAGGATGTCTGTGCTCTATCGCCACCACTAAATACTCCCTCTAGCCATGGTTTCTGCCACCTCCAGCAAGAATATCCATCCTTAATATTGACAAAAGCATCGTAAACTTTTACTCTGACAGATGGAAGATGTCAAGTAGAACAAAAAATGTTTAAAGGGGCAGGGGGAGGGGAAAGATCTCTTGTATTTCCACTCCTCCAGATGTCATTAAATGTTTGTGCTCTTCCTGTTGTGATGCCTTGAGAACTCAACTTTCTCTCTCATTCTTCACCCTAAAGACATCTGTTCTGATCCTATGGAAACTACACCACAAAAGTTCTTCAGTCTGCAGTTATTTTCTTACATGCAACTGGTCACCGTAAGTGTCACTAGACATTTTAGGTTATGGACACCATCAATGGACATCCTGTGACAACAGCTAAGAACCTCAAGGTACTTCTTTCCACATAGCTATGCCATGACACAGCTGATCTGCATATGGCCACAGGAGCACAAGTAAAGCCCTCAGCAAACCAGTGCTTGCAAAGCCACATGACAAAACCTATTAGCTTAATGTAATCCAAAAAAGCACACAAAAGGAGGATTACCCTTTCTGCTGGACATGCTACAAAAGCAGATCACATGCCCTCACCGTTTTCTTTCTGGAGGTGGAGCAAATATCAAAGGATAATTCAAAACACATTTGGATATGCCTGAGGTAGGAGAGCACAGGGCAGTATCTCCAACAGGCCATAGAATCTTACCCCTTATTAACTCTCTATTCTTTCTTACCTCCCCCACATTTGACAGCTCCTGGAGCAGGTCCAGCATCATTGCACCAGCAATACTTCCAGGACCCATTCCACATGCTGGGCAGTTTTTGAAGAAAAAAGCATTTCCTGACATCTGTTCTGAATTCACCACTCTTCTCCTCCTCCCCCACTTCATTTCATCCTGTGCTGCTCTCCATCTCCCCCCACATTGCCACCTGTCCCCGGCTGACCAGGACTCACCAGTATGAGCTGAGGATCTTTGTGGAGATCTGATGACCCACACCTTTTCCAGCCCTCTTCCTCCCCCTGCTCCTTTCCTTGTCTGCTGCTGACACAGGATTTTGATCTTAGCAATGGCACTGAACCATCTGACCCTAACCTAGTAAATCATTCGTGCCTGCACTTTCTTCCATATGCCCATGTCATTCCTACTAGAAGCACAGGCTTGATCACTGGCCAAATTGAAAGCACCTTTGTAGGACTTGAATCCAGGACCAGGCTCATTACTCTTTTCTTACTCCCTTTTGGAATGGAGCTGTTGCAATGCTGACATTCCCAAGAATAGGGAATGATTTCCACAATTACTTGACTCCCACCAGAATTTTCCCTAATGCTTTGCCTCACCTTGTGCTACCTGAATGGCCACTTAAAAACTTTCTGCATCAAATATATTCAAAAGATAATATTACTAAGAGACACAGTAAACTCTTTTTAACAAATAATTTGCCAATAATCTTGCATATACAAAAAAGGATCGAGTTTCAAGGAAACAAGAGTCATTATGATCTTGATACTTCCCTCTGCATTGTAGGGAAATAACCTGGATATCTCAGCACAGCCCCCAAAGTTTTGGTTTTTGGCAGAATATGACAGACACCACCATGTACACCAAGCATGTAGTAGATTTTATTAAGCATAACTTTGGTTCTAAGTCTTCCACCCTCATTCTTGTAATACCTTTAGTTAAAAACAATTATACAAGAGCAAATACAAAAAATATTAAATTATGAAAACAAATCCATTAAGGCTCCCTTTTTATATTTATATATATTTATATATGTACACTCAAACAAGTGCAGATATTAACAGAAGGTTAAAGCCACAAAAATGCTAAAAAATTTACTACTATACTATCAAAAGCAAGAGTTTTGAAAAAGTACAAAGTGGTAAGTGAGCGATTTTCAAATCACTGAAGTATTTGCTGGATTTCTTCAAAACCCATATAGCTAAAGGGCAGAGCAGGAATTGCTTACACTTACTGGCAAGCAGTTTCTTACTTGAGTAGCCGCACAGGACACTTGTGGTGTGACTAGCTGGCCACCCATTTAAGGGTTGCCCAATCCTGACTTCAAAGACAAGCTTTTGCCTGTCAAATTGACATGAAGGTGGCTGGGGTTCCTAGACTAAAGAGTTAGCAGGATTTAAAGATGTTCTAACACACACATTGATGTTCTGTTCACACAGATAATTAATTCCAATGAAAACCAAAAAACAATTTCATGCTGTATGTACAAGGGAGTTTTCTGGCCTCCTGTGTTTCAGGAAGAGAAACTCTGCCCTGAACCACAAACTAACTTGGGGAGAAAGCAGAAAGTCTTCAGCCTTGAGGGGCCCAATCCAGTATACCCACTGAAGCCAAAATGAGGTCCTTGTCCTCACCAACCCTGGTGCCACGGACTTCATTTCACTGTTAGATGTGTGGTAGGATTGCCATGTTCACCAAGGGGAAATGGCTGACAAGAAATCCTCTGCTCAGGACAAAGGAGGGTTTC
>VYZS01035761.1:0-10991 GCA_013400695.1 Neodrepanis coruscans
CTGGGACACCAGAACGAGAGGCTTGCACCACATGGTGTACCACAGGCCAGGACCAGATCTACTGGTGTCCCCTGTAGCAGGTTATCCATGTGGGGGAGAAGATGCAAAGACCAACAGACTACAGAACGAGATGGCACATCCTGCATGCCCCGTATAGCTGAGCCACGGGAGGCTGAATTCATCACCAAGCAGGATTCCCCCCCCAGACCCATAAAAGAATCAATCACAGGGGAGAACTAAAGGTGAAATCAAACAAGAGGATCAGCCAGACGACAACTGAAAAAGAGTCAGACCTTTGCCAAATGGCTGGTTTTAAAAGAAATGAGTTTTTCCCTTCTGGAGACTAATAAACAGCAGTGTGAATGACAGTGATGGATTGCAAGTGAACCTGCAGGTCACATGGCCCATAGCAAACAGCTGGATGAAAGGCACATGGAAATTCTTCAGGACATCCAGAGTAGAATTTATCTTATTTTATCTGGGTCAAGCATCCAGACCTGCCTCAGCAAGGTCTTTGGGCTCCTCTCTTATCTACGGAGAGCATCAAGCATACCTCCAAAGGCAAGTCATCCAGCTCAGACATATAAGAGTGACAGACAGGATGAAGGATCTAAAGCAAGCCTCAATGCTTAAGTGTAAAGCACTTGGATTGAGAGGGGGGCAAGCAGGAAGAGATACACTAAACTGCTCCTGCAGCTGAGAGCATTTCTGATGCTGGATTAAATTCTCTGTTTATAGGCCTTGAAGGCTAACAGCCTCACCAGATGGCAAGCTAGCAGAAAATAACCAGGGAAAGTTAAATTATGCAGTTTATTTAATTTCTTCTCTTCCACTGCATTCTTTGGAGGGAAAAAAGGCCAAGTCTTGAAGCCCCACTATGAAGGACTCAATACTTTTACAGGTCCAGACCTGAAGGTGACATTGATTAAGATTACTCTCAAGCAGTTAGAATACATTGTTATTTTGCCAAATTAATAATGTGGATGCACTTTGAGTCATATTGCTATGGCTAGTGCAATACTGTAGAAAAGTTCCAATCCAATCCTCACAGACCTCCTGAGGTTTTTTTAGCCTATTGGATTGACATTCCACATTGAATCAAACCAACACATGACTATCTCACAGCTGTGGGCAGACATTATCTGAACCAGCTTAAGCTGTGTTGCAGTATACAGCTATTTTTCACATTGTGACTAATTAGCTAAACAGGAAGAGTGAAGGGGCTTCCTATTGAAGTTGTCCATTTCCCTATCACCACCTCATCTTATCTAGGAAGATGTAAATAACTATTGGATGATTTCCTCTGTAGACTTGGCTCCTCTGATCTACAATCACTAACTCTTGCACTTCCCTCGAGCAACTATCAGGGACAAGAACCAAGAAACAAGTAATACACATTTTTAGCACATTTTGGTCTCTGGATGGCATTTCTTTATCAAACATTGCCCAATTACTTTTTTTTCCCCCGACATTAATTACCACTGGACTTCCAGGATTTGCACTCTGTGAGGGATGGAAAAAACCTCTTTAACACTTGTGTTGCTGGATTAAAATGCTAGTGACTGCTGTAGACAGGCTTGTTGTTTATAGTTTCTAAATAATCTTAGAAAAAATTGTAAGTGGGATTCCCACTTAGGTATTAGAGAGGGGTCTTCTCAGGAAGTAACAAAAAAGAAGGTGAGATGATTATCTGAACATAACCCTCAGACAGCCTTGGTCCTGAGGGCAAGTGAAGAAAAGGTTTCCATTCCCCGGCCCAGAGTGATGTGGATTATGAGCACTCAGCAGCAGTTGCAGAAACAGCCACACAGAGTAGAGACAGAAATCACCTATAACACACCCAAACCAAACCACAGTATTAACCATATGCTAGTAGGGAGACCAACAAGAAAGTAAGGAAGTGGGAAGAATCACCAGCTATAAAATAGCAGTTTTACAAATAAAAATTTGATCAAGCACTTCAGAAGTCTTATGTGTCTTCCTTCCTCTGAGGTATTTGTATAGGGAAAAGATCAATACCATGGTGGAGAACCACTCATAATGATACCATAGGTTTCAAAGCAATGACAGTTCTGGTACTTTCTACTTTTTCTGGCTCAAAGCCCAGTATGAAATGCAAGACTTTGTTTCGTGGATGACTAAATTAAGCTGCCACAGTGACCTTATTTGAACTACGTAACTCAAGAATAAGTGGAAAATACCTAAAGGCCAAACAGCAAGGGGGAAAAGACTTTAAAAAGAATTATCAAATGCAATCCTCAAAAACACGACCAAGGAGAACGTGACTTCATTATGTTTAAGAAACCAGAGGTTTGGCCATAAATTATTAAGCCTGCAAAAGACAACTTTTGAGGGCAGCAATTTTGTAGGAAAATGCAATACATCAATGCAAAAAGCCACAAATTTAGATTACAGCTGCTTCTGTAACTTACGAACAAAGACCCTGCAAGTAACTGGGAAAGAAAAGCAGAAAAGAAGAGAAGGTGCTTCTAAAAACTCATGCTTCTCCCTGAAAGCAGAGAAGTTGTCAGAGGGGCAGATCCAGACTTGCAGCCGTATCAGCTCACCTGTGGATGTTGGGAATACTCGCCATATTCATAATGCCATAGTTCATCATCACCAGGACAAAAAGATGAATTGAATACCTTGAAGACAACAAAATTAGTATTTAGATAATTTCTATGTTACCTGGAAGTGCTGGCAGTTTAGAGTAAGGGAATATTTTTTCCAAGTAAATTACATAAATGTGGTGTCAATATTAGGATACTAGCAAACACAGATTACCCCAATGACATCTTTATAGCCTGGACATCCCACACAGACTGATACTTATTGGTAAGATATTGTCCATGTGTTTCACTGCGAGAAACAGGTAGCCCAGGTCAAAGTGCACACTCAAATTGCACACAACTTCTCGAAAAGAGATATCTTAACAGCAGACTGGCGTAGCTTTAACTTCCAGAACAAACAACAAAAATTAAATACTTCACTTAAAAATGCTTTCAAGACTCATTTTAATTTGAGGGTTTGGAATAGTTATGCTAGTTATTTTTCTTTTTAGGATAATATTAAGTGCCTTAAGACTAAAAAGAGGTAATCAAGAAAAGCTGATATGAAGTTTAAAAAATATTTTTACCCAATGGTGACTAAATACTCACCACCCAAAGCAAAAGACAGCAAAGTATATTCCAAAGAGGGTAGCAAATGCATGGCGAACAGCAGAGCTGGCATGACTGGGACTCAAGTAAATACGAAACCAAAATGCAGCCAAAAGTGCAAACAGTTGACAGGCTACAAAATTGATCTGTAAAAGACAAACAAAACAAAACAAAAAAGCTGTTGTGATTCTTGGAGGAGAAGGGAAAGGAGTCTCTCCATCTCAGAACAACTGAGAGTAGAAGCAGGAAAAGGGGGAGAAAAGTGAGCTGTGAATCTTTACTTCTTATTTGTGTGCTTACGTGGTAACTCTTTGTGATGTTTAGCATATGTTTTTAAAACTTTTTTTCTTGTCAAATCAGATTAAATAAAGGGGGTTTTCCCTCCTTCCCTCCCCTCCCCTTTTCCCCCTTCCCCTCCCCTTGCTTTTTTCCCTTTTCAGGTCTCATTTTTCCTTTCTCTTCAGAGGGGAGGGGGGTGCTTTTGCAGCCCTTGGCACAGCGGAGAGGGTTAGCAAGTTCAGGCACAAGGTTGCGTTGGGCTACAGGCTGGCATCACTGGTGCGGGGTTGGGCTACTGGTCCCCGCTAGGGTTGTGGGCCTGACCGTAGTGCCCCACAGGGGGTCTGTGGCTGGACTGGGCTGATCATCGACGGACGTGGCTGGCGGTGGTGGCAGCACCAGTGCAGTGATGCTGCAGCCCGGTGGCGCCATATGCTGTGGCACACTGCCCTGGGCTGCTGTATGGCTTCTCTCCTCCACCCTGCCCTGGTTCCAGGTGGTGCCAGGCGGAGGGGCTGGTCAGGGTCCTAGAGGTGGCACGTGGACCTGGGCCACGGCCTGCCTCTCACCCCCCCACCCCCCATGCCAGTAGATGGGGTGGCTGCACGGCAGGGGGGTCCAGACCCGCACTGGCAGCACCACAGTTCCGGGAGTGCAGATGGCATGGAGCTGGGGGGGGGGGAGGAAGGCACCCCCCATCTACGCCATGTTGCTGACACAAGAGGTTTCTTGCAGGCGGAACCAGGGCAGAGCCACGGCAAGGCAGCTTGATTAACAGCCAATGGTGGGATGAAATGACAAGCTGCCACATCTCTGGTGCATTATTTTGGGCAGTGCGCGGGTACGAGGGTGGAGGGATTGTGGGAAGCCTAGAGCTCCCTATATAAACGACTGCTGCAGAGCACAGCTTCCTGTTTGGTGGTCGGCCGGTGAGAGAACAACTCCGCTCGCCACTTGGATTGCCACATTCACCATTTTGTTTTTGACTGTGTGGTCACCGGCTCCTTCCGCTGCTGCTGCCACCGCTGCCCCTGGCCTGCCGTCCTCTTGCCGCGACCCAGATTGCTTCTCCAGTAAAGCCAGAACCCCCCTGCTCTTCCCACAGCAGCCGCATTCCCTGCAACACTCTCCAGCGACCAGAACAGAGTGGCTGCAGTTTTTCACCATCTCCCTGGAGCCACTGGAGCCCCATGCTGTTTCCGTCAACATCACTGCACCCCAGGACACTTGAACAAAGAAAAAGAGGGGGTTCCTTTGTTTGGTTTTTGCTTGTTTTTGGTGTGGGTAGTTGGTTTGTTTTCTTTTCTTGGTTGGGGGTGATTGTCTTGGTCTTCTGTGGTTTTCCCCTGGTATTTTATTTTTAATTTAATTTTTTGTCTTCTCTACCTCATATATATATACATACCATATTTTAGTAATAAAATTCTTATTTCTTTATACATCTTGTATCTAATTTTATTTTTAAAAATACATTTTGTCCTCAACCTGGGACACTCTTCTTGGCCAACAACAAAAGGGATTAAACAGCATATAGCCAACCAAAAACTCAGACAAGAAGAACAGCAGGCTCCAGCTATCCCAGGGTATAGAAGGGCTCTGGTGATCCCCACCCTCCCTGAAGCAGGACTCTGCTCTCTGCTAGCCTGCCTCAAGTGCAAGGGACATCACCCCTACTCTCTGTCCTCTTGTTTGGAGGCAGATGCCAGGAAGCAGACTGGGACTCTGAAGCATCACTCCAGTGCTTGACTTTCTTCAATCTCAACATATGGGCAAAATCAACAATCCTGATGTGATGCTGTCTCACAAGCAGCAGGAACTGGACAGCCGCCTCAGCCAAATTCCTCCCCTCCACAGCATCTTCCACACAGACCTTCCAACTCACCATTTCTTTGTGGTTCAAAAGTGCAAAAAAACCCAACTTTGCTCCACCATCAAGCAGACAGATAAATGAATATGCTTTTCAGTTGTTCTTTGGCTACTGCATGTGGGAATCAGTCTGGCCCCACTGCAGGGAGGTCACGATGGCAGTGGGAGCACATGACATGCAGAGGGCAAACAGTATACGATTAGAGGCTAGTCTTATCAGACACGCCAACAAGCAAAAGCTTCAGTGTCCTCAGAGCAAAACTGACATCACATTGCCTTCTTCAAGCCTGTCTTTGACAACCTCAGCAAAAATACAGCATTAGGATACAGGGTCCAGCCTGGACCCTAGATAGCTGAAGTTAAATTTATTTATTCATTTATTCATTATTTAAAAAAAAAAAAATCACCCTGAGCTCTACAGCAGCAAGTCATCCCAGACCGAGCAAAACTAAATAGGCTGCAACATTTAAGCAATCGCTTAGATTAGAGGATTATCCAAAGCTAGCAGTTCAGGACAGAATGATGTATCTCGCTCAGAAATACTCTGACATGGTAGCTGTCCAGAGGTGGTTGAATTTGGCCAGGCTTCTTGTCAAAAACTTTTACAATGTGTTTAACAAGATACTACAGTTCCAAAGTGCTTCTCTTCTGATGTACCATATCCAACATGGTGCCATTCATGCAAATGTTTTTATTAGAGATTTGTTGGCTTCATTGCTGCAGTTGCTTTATTTCAGTGATGCAGACATTCATGCAATAGAATAATGCAATAATTCAGATACTTAGGTATGCTGAATTTTAGTTCTTTGGAGCAGAGCCAGTATCTATTTGTTTCTTGCTCATGTAAGTAACGAGCATTTATAACAGATGATACTGAAGAACTATACCTCAAGCAAGCAATTCTTATTTTTAGTGTAGGATTTATAAAGCAAGAGAACAAAACTGCACTGGTCTCACAAAATCGAGATGCTGTAGTAGAAATTCCAACTCTAGTCTAGTACTATAGACTCACATTTACAAAACTAACACATTGCTCCCATCCTTCCACAGCCAGAGGTGCAGCAGAAATTGCTGAAGTCTTACAGGGCTGCTCTGATTGCATCCTTTCTAAGCAAATTCCAAAACTGATGCAAATTTATCAATGACAATACAGTGAACCTTAATCCCAGCTTCAGCCTGCTCCCTCTTAGGGTGACACTAGAACATCCAGTTCAGCTCAACTCTGTGGCATGCAGAGCTTTTCCCATTCAGTATAAAGAAGGAAAGTGCAAACTCGATGTGGCTGATTGTTTAAAAGATAATAGGCCCTTTTGTGCAGTGTCACTCACGGAAGATTTACAGCAGTAAAAGCCATCAAGATAAGCAAGTGTTAGCTTTTTAGTTTCATCCAGCTCCTGTAAACACAGTTTGAGATGTTGAGGATGCCAGGATTTCAGAGGTTCACACACACAAGCAAAATGAAAGTGCAAGATCCCCCAGCAGACAGACTTGCAAAAGCATTTAAATAGGAAGCAGCAGAGACATCACATCACATTATAGTCACTACATCACCTCATGAACATCTTCATTTTGTTTTGCAAATTAACCAAAACAATGGTGGTTGGGGACAGAGAAATAAAAGAAAACAAAGTAAGCAGTAACTTATCAAACGCTTCTAACAGGAAAGCCATGAAGCCACAGAGAATTTCCAAAAGGAGATATATAAATGCACTGAATGCACTGAGTGCTTAATGCACTGAAAAATGAAAAACCCCACAAAGACCTTTAAAGGAGAAAATGGAAAGTGCTTTTCCTAGCTAGAAGTTCTTGAGAGAAGAAACGGAAAATATGAGAGAAGACAAAACCTAAATTATCACGAAGAGTCTTGGTCACTGCAAAGCAGGCTACTAATTACCCACTTCCATAAGTTTCAATCCCTCTCACCCCATAAACTTTGCATCTGCAGATCTCCCCATTTTAAAAAGTGGTAATATACACCTGAGAGTTACTAGAGCACACTACAGGAAGAGATAGTAAGTACAAGCACAAAGCACAAAGTCTATTACTTTAGTGCTTTAAACATTTTCCGGATAGTTAAGTATCAGAAAGAAATATCCTGCATTCTGTTTTGACCACAAAAATACTTTGTTTTTCCTCTACTACTTTTTTCCTCCCTTACACTAGCAGAAAAATTGACCTCACTTTCCAGAAATCTAGGAGGATACAACAAATTGACCATGCAGTTCTCTCCAAATTCCAAATGGCAAATAAATCCATTACCCAAACCAGAGTCCTCTGTAAGCAGAATTCTTATTAATACTGTAATCCATTCACTACGAATATCCCTATGAGCAATCACTCTGCTAACTTCTCCCTTGCTGGATGACAAGGCACTGGTGTGTCCCCAACAGCACACAATCCTTGGACAAAAACCAGGTTGCTGCACATCCATACATATCCACAGACAAAGGTACAAATATGCTACAGCACAGCCAGACTGTTAGAATATTCCCAGGTCCATGACCACTTCAATGTGCAGCACTCTGTCCTCAGATTATAGATATTGCAGAAGATACCTCTAGTTTTATTCCAGACTTTGTGCTTACCAGCCAAATGAAAGAATAAGGCTTTAAATCTGCATTTCATCTGCTAACCAAAAGAAAGTATAAGAACAGAGGCCTCTCATGGTGGCTCAGTGTAAGGATGAAGTAACTCGTGGTCAAGATATATTTGCTGCCATCTACTAATGAGCTACTGAGCCTTAGTTTAGGAGGCTGCTACAAGGTTTTTTTCATCTGGTAAATTAAGATTTCTCTTCTATCCACCAACTTACCACAGATCACCAAACAGCAGTTTTCAGTATTTAGAAAAGCATAAGGAATTTTGTTAATAGAAACTGATGACAGCAATGGCAACTCATCAAGTCAAACCACTGTCTGTGGAATCCAACAGTGTTCGGGTAATATTTTGGAAAGGGGATGCCATAACAAAGCATTCCACTTTACCAGAGATCAGCTCTATCTTCCAGGATGATGTCTTTCTTGCAAGGAATAAAGCAAGAACTACAGAAGTGCAATAATTTGTTTTCCATGTTTAAAAGATTATTTTCCGAACGTAACCAAAGACACCTGGCAAACATGTTTAAGTTCACTTTGTTGAAGACATTTCTACTTTGAAGTTGAAAAATAGACCTGCTGTTATGACAGCATTTCATAACATCCAAATTGTGATATTTAGAATGGGTGTGTTAAGAATGAGATATGGAAAAGTCTTTAATCAGATCTCAAAGATATCTGATACTATCTGAAATTTTTCAAAATATTTTGATCTTCCAGACTATTTTCATGAACCATAAGGACAAATACTCTCTGCAGAGATCACTTAGCTCTACACAGGGAGGGGACAAACACCCCCAAAAAGGAAGGCAATATTATAGAAACTATGTCAAGTTTCCCACTGCTAGAATTTTGACTTAGGCTTCCAAAAAGGAAAAGGATTTGTGTAACATCATCTGTGCAGCTCCCCTTATTTCCCACAGTGGTATTTCCTTGCACAGAATTCGGTGCACTGAGAGCCAGCACAAACAGGCATTTGTAAGGAAAGCAGAACAGATTGTCACTTGCAGGATACTGTATTTTCTGTTTATAGCCAGGCACTGTTGACTGCAAATGGCATGGATCAGAGATGAGACTAATTTACACTGGGAAAATACTGACTTGACTGCTGAAAAGTCACATCTTCAATATTATACAGAAACAACTACTTTCTCTGGCTTTGTGTTGCAGGAGCCCTATGGAAGATTTTGAGGGGACTGAAGCAAAGGTTTGAAAATAGAATTTCTCTCATGGAAGTGAGAGAAAAGTATATATGAAGTACTAATTTAAGATTATTGTCCTCTTCAGAAGCAGCACTAAGTTGTCATAGCCTTGGCTTTGTTGTGGTTTTTTTTGGTGCTGTTGTATGCAGAAAACAAAGTTGGTAAAGTAGAATATACCAAACTGACAGTATCTTGGCTTGCTGTGCTGTTTTCCTGGGTAAATTCTGCTGTTTCTGTACTTACAGGGTCAAATATCCTTCCATGATTTAGACTACAAACTTGAAACAGATGTTCTTCCTGGATTACCTCCCTGAAGCCACCATCAGAATAATCACTAGCAGGGCACACAAATATAGTTAGAGAATAGATTAAACCCTGAGTCATCAAAAATTTTAGAAGAAGAACATTTGAGTCAAAAGTAAGCTTGAGAAGTCAAATCTACATCATAATGCTAAGTCACACATCCATACACTTACCTTTGATGGCTGATAAATTTACCATATGGACTTCATCCAAAAACAGCTTTAGCTTGCTGTCAGCAGCTCTCACCTTAAGCTGTAATGACTCTGTATGTTGAACAGATGTTTAAGCAGCGATCATTTATGTGCAGCGATGTTCTGTCACTGCCCCTAACTCACTAATTACTGCTCTCTCAGCGAGTAATGCCAAATGATGAAATTCCCTTGTACCTGAGATAACCAGCATTAATTCCTACCTGTAACAGAAACAGCAGTAGAATCAAATAATCTGGAGTCTTTACTCATTCAGGTGGTTCTTTTAAACCAGAATGACTTTAGGTTATTAGAGAGCTGCCTCATTTCTTCAGACTGCTCAGCCACAAGATAGCATACTAATTAAAGTACCTTTAACTCAAAAAGTACTTTAAAAAGAATATTTTGACATGCCTCTCTGCAGGTAGAGTATCCCATGGCATAATGTGTCAGACACATCTAAAAGCAGAACTACAGCCAGCAGGTCAGAGTACAGAGGGTATTTTAATAAGAAAAGGAAAAAGAGGACTGAAATGTTGTTATCTAAACAAGAAGTTTGACCAAAAAAAGCAACCAACCAAACAAACAAAAACCTTCCACCAATACCAGAACTGCAAGCCTTGCTTTTCCAAAAGCTTTCTCAGGAAATAAGGGTCACTTGGATCAAGTACTTCTCGTAGGAAAGATGTCATCTGGTACCATCTATCCTCCTTGCTTATGCATAGATTCATACTGATGTAGAGGGAACAGACTGACCTTATCATAATATTATATATATACATAATTCCATCAATCTAGCTCTTCTCACAGGTTATACTTGGAATACCCCATTTAAGCATATGTGATGTTAGGAGACAGATGCTGAACAAGAAACAAGAAAGACAACAACTCCAGGAGAGTAAAATACAGCAAAGCAGAGACTTGAGTGCCTGCAAAGCCTGCTCTGAAAGCCCCTAGACCTCTAGAAACATTCCAGGAACTTGTGGGGACACCACAGCACTGTTTACTCTTCTTTCTTAGCCACCTGCAGGGCTCAAGCACCTATCTGGAGCTTGGTTCCCTAGTTTTCATAATCATTAAATACACCCCTTACCCATCTGGGAAAATAGATATTGTTCCCAACTGGTCTTTTCAGACCTAAGGAGTGCTCCGAAATCCCAAATAATTAATTTCACACCACCTCTCAAGAGCACTGCCAAGCCCCTACTCTACAAACTCATCCATCACAGACAATGGGTCAGGAACCAAAAGGAAGGAAGATCAAGACAGGTCTCATTAGACACAGCTCAGATGGACTTCATCAACTTCAAGCAGTAACTGCTCTAGAGATTTCAGGCCACTTTCTACATTTGTATTCTTCAGTAAATAACTTCAAAGTAACAACACTAAGAATAACATCAA
>VYZS01035761.1:14224-25010 GCA_013400695.1 Neodrepanis coruscans
TTACATTTTAAAATTATTACATAGTTGTTCCTTTGCAGTGACAGGCAACTTATAATCCAAGAAACAAAGTACAAAAAAATTACAAAAACTCCAAGTGAACTCTTTTCAAAATATCCTAAGAATTTGAACATAGCCAGGGAAAAGAAATTCAACAATCCTTTAAATTGAATAAACAATTATAACTTCCCTTTCAAACAAGCCCTTTACATGTAAAGCCTAAAAAAAACATGCTTTAAAAGAACTAGGACATTGCATGATATGCACAGCTGGCTTACAAAACGTATTTCCACCTCTCTATCGCAAGGCTTTATACCACTAACATCTGGATATTTCAGAAGCACTTTGAGAAAGTATTTCAGGTTTGATTTTTAGCAGACTTAGCTATCTCAAAATGCACATGGAGTTTTTCCCACTGTTACTGTAGCACTACAGTGCAGACTCAGGTATCATTTCAGTTTCTCTAATCAGCTCTGAACTCTGATTTTGTTGGAAGGCACACAAGCAATGAGCAGCACATACTTTATACAGCACAAGGGAGAGGAGACTCGGAAGCAGATGACCAGGAACTTGGGTCCTCACTGGCTGCCTGAAGCCTCTCTAGGGCACAAGCCAGCAGTTCCACCTGCCAGAAAATAAATGAGGCCACCATCTCACAGACAGAAATCGTCCATGCACTTGCAAAGACATGATCCTAAACACAGGAAACAGGCAAACTTGTCATTTAGGGTCTTCTAAACTGGACTGGTACATCACCCTTATTCGTGACTATGCTCAAAAACTGACACGTCAGAGGAAAAAGAAGAGAAGGCAGACACAGAATCCATTTTCTTCTAATAATCATATAAACACTGACTCAACTTCATCCAAGACAAAAAAAGCCAAAAAAACCCAGGAAGCCTAACTGAAATATCTAGACAACTGAGGTAATGGTGCACATAAAATGTATGATTAATGAATAGATAGATAACAGACTACTGATCACAATGTAAGAACCCTATCAAAGGATGAAGGCAGACTTCACCAGACACCTGCTGGAATAACCTCTTCAAAAAGAATATGCAGATCAGGAAACTATCAAATACCAAATAAAGTTCAGCATGAACTGAACAGAGGGGAAGTGCTCCACATGTGGACAATAATCTCCCAACAGTTAAAAATCAGCACAGAAAAGCAAGAGGATAACTAACAGGGCAATACACTGCAAATTATAAAAGGAGTCAGTTGCTTCTTATTTAAACTAACAAGTAAAACGACAGCTGCAGCTTGGGCTGCTTGAAAGCAGGGTGTTGGAGAAGTGACCTCTCCTGGGCACTGGCTGATCTTCCCTACAAAAATCTAGTGCTTCCCACAGTACCACCTTGTGAAGAAACTGGAGTAATAAATCCAGCATTGAGTCAAGCTCTGGGAGGTAATGCTGGCTCTGAGAGACCCACTCACCCATAATGGAAGAGGCCAAGCTTGGGCCTGCCAGCAGCAACTCAGGATCCTAAAAGCATCAGCAACACCAGAGGCAGCTGACAGAAACCATTGTCTGCAGTGAGGACAGGCCCTGAAAGGATCCAGAAAAAGAGAAGGTACTTCAGAAAGTTTTTTCTTTTCAGATAATCTGAGTCCAGAAACTGAAGTTTTTCATAAAAATATCCAAGTCCACACTGGCTCTGGCCAAGTTCTTGGCCTTGGCAGCCTCCTGTTGAAAGGGGTTTCACAGCCAGGTCTGGACTGCATGAAAAAGACCTTAATTTTAATCACTGTTGAATCTGCAGCCTTTCAACATTATCAGATTTTTCGCTGCACACAAAAAACACCAGGAGACAGAAGGGAAGAACTCCCTTCTTCCCTTGACTGGAAAAGTTGCAAACTCCCCATCGCTGGAGGTGTTCCAGACCACTTGGGGCTCCAAGTAACCTGGTCTAGTGGACAGTTCCCTGGCATGCACGGTTGACACTAGACGATCTTCAAGGCCCCTTTCAATCCAAGATGAATTCCAAGTTCATTAATTCTAACTAATGAAATAATTCTAGTTCAATCTAGTTTAGTTAATTCTAAAGAATTCTATGATTCTAAGTCCTGAATCTATTTCTTTTATGCTGTTCATGTATACTTCCACCATGATCCCTCTTAAAAGTCACACTACTAAAGCAAATCCCTCAGTTTCTTCACTTTGCTTTTGCATGTTTAAGAATAAGATTACCCTGTCATTTTTTTCTCTTTTATCTAGTTCATATTTTTATTCTGGCTTCATGGAATAGTTAGTCATCTTTTGATTGACAAAAGCAACTACAATGGGACAGAAACATAATTATGTCACCCATTTCCCTCTGTCCTGGACCATTTCTTGTTCATCATTTTATTTACTTATTATCAGCTGCAGAATTATCTCTGAAACTTTCTTTTTTCGAAACTGCTGAGCTCATTTTCCTCTCTGTGATGTTACATTTACAAATTGAGAACTAGCACCCTACTAGAGAAGTGGTAACAAAGGTAACACAAAATTAAAATCACATTCTCTGAATAAAAAATGTTTCCTCTCTAAAGAGTCTATCACATTTCACAGTATATCACAGCAATACACCTATACTTCTGGCGTACTTGTATAAAATAGGGAAAATCCATCCATAGTCTGAAAGCAGTGTTATTGTTGCTGTGGCAACTACAGACCACAATTTTTTGCCTCAAGAGAATTAGCGTGAACACAAACATACACACAAAGGCATAAACAGCTGCAGGGGCTAACAGTGCTTACAACTCACTGTGGATGCATAATGCTCCCATCAAAAACTGGATTTAATTCAAAAAAAAGTCCTTTAACTTCTCAGTTGCTGTCTCTAAACTGTTTGTGTACACTTTGTCTTCACCTTCAATACAGCATGGTTGGCAAAACATCCTGAAAAATCCTGACACGTACAAAGTTTAAATGTCAGACTACTTAAACTCCTCTTGTAAGCAAAAAAAGTAATTCCAAAACTCTCTCTAAAATAGATAAATTATGGATTTTTCAGCTGGAATTTGCTGGTATAAATAATGCAAACCATAGCAGTCAGGGATGTGAACCTGCCCTCTATGTGCACACACATAAGATAAACGAAGTCAATCTTTAACACTCCCTCACACTGATAAGAGGGGGAAAAATACTTTCACCAATTTATAATGTCATTTAAGCTAGATGTAAGAGTTAATAATTAAAAGTCATCTACTCAGTGGTCCACCGAAAAAAAATTAAAAGGTTTACTTAAAACCAATATATGAGCATGAAAACAAGCATGGAAGTTACTCGAAATGTTGGGGGGGTGTCCCCAAATGTCTTGGGTTTTGCCTTGTCATTCTGCCTTCCCCATTCCTTTCCTATCTGCATACCAGTGCCAAATTGCACTTGAATAAAAAACCACAAACGAAGAAATTGCACAAGTCCAATTAGAGCTTTTGTCACAAGACTGGGGCCTGTAGAAGCAGCGAACACTCACCCAGAACATTACAGCCAGCAGTTGAAGTTTTTTTCTTGGCCTGAAATTGTTACTTAGATTTTCTAGTATTCTGCATGCAACCCAAAGAAATGATCTAGAAGAATATTTTCTTTCCTTCTTTTTCTATCCCAGACATCCCCAGCCAAACACACTCACTGAACTCAAAGACTGCAGAATATAATCTCACACTGATCAAAAATTTTAAACTTGCTATTCCATAAGATTGACTTTTCCTCTGGGACTTTTCAGACAGATACACATACATGTGTCTTGTGCATTTAAGTCATCTAGGTAGGCAGCTGAGATGCTCCAACACAGCATGCCACCCCCTAAACTGCAGAGTGTCACATGGGGACACAGGCAAAACTCTCATTATCTAGCCACTCAATCACTCAGGAAATGTTGAGAGAGCTCAAATTCCACGTGGACAAGGCATCCAGAAAAAGGGAAATGAAGAATTATTCTAATACTAAGTATTTATTTTTCCTAAAACCAGATAGTATGGGAACACCCAGGCTGATTGACTAACTCTCTTAGTAGTTTTCAGAATAATGACTACCATTTCCTGTTAAACAAAAAAAATTAAAGTAATTCTAGGCAGGTAAACCTCTCTAGTTAATACCTCAAATTTGGGTATTTTTCACTCGGGTATTTTACCAACACTTAGAGGAATGACTGAGAACAAGTTCTTAATGAATTTTTAAATGTTTCAATATATCTGAGTCAAAAATACATTTATAAGGTGTTTTTTCCTCACATTACTAAGATTTTTTTAAGCATGATATTTTCTTATCTTTCCACTCAACTCCCTTAAGCATGCAATGTATTGTAAATAGACTCCCTCTAAAAAACTTTTAAAAACCCATTTATGTGAGAAACTATTGCTTAGGCTTTTGTATTTGCTTCTATGTTCACCTACAGTTTTGCAAGAGCTGTTTAAAATCCTTTAAGCTGGAGAAAAAAAAAAGTGGTGAAAATAAACATTTCCAATCAAGATCATAAAACGGGAGAATGATGTAATCTCAGTCTGGGGAAGGACCACCCAAAGGGTTTCCCCTCACAGTTTTTCTCCACGTGCTGTTCTCGCCCTTGGCAGAGGCAAGGACTGGCTGACCCAGCTGAGCCCCTTGCAGAATGGGCTGGATTCCACCTCTTCAAAAGTGACCAAACAAGCCTGACCAGTGCTACGCTCAGAAGAAACTGCCAAATGAAGGTCAGAGAATTGCACTATGTCCATCTTAGTAAGTGCTTTGGTGCAGCAAAAATGTGTCTGAGGAGCAAATCAGCTGAGGGTGAGAACCCCTCATTCACACAGCTCATTGTCCAGAGGGTCTCAATTCAGAGAAGCTGTGCTCCTTAACAGATGAAGCACTGCGGGCTCCTAGAGTACTTCACACTCTCAGACAGAAAACTGGTGTAGATGCTCCAGGGCCACTTCATATACAAAGTGTGCCAAATGGAGACAGTCAAGAAATTCCTTCCCAAAGCACACTCTCGATCCAAAATACATGTTAATGTAAAGACTCCCACCACCATTAATAAAGGACAGTAGAAATTTTTGCATCAGGCTGTAATTCTAAGAGCATGCCCAAGTTTCTGGAAGTTCTCCTTAATCACCCCCACTGGACTACCCAAGCCTCCAGGAGACGAGGTTTGGTACCCTCAAGGTTATCTGTAACTACTAGGTAAAATACATAGGGATTTTTTTCACTCCAAAGAGACATCGGGCCCATTGACATCAGACTTTTTACTTAGTTTTGGGCAAGTACAGAAGGTTGGATTCACCTCTACAGTAATTCCAAACGCAGTGCTGCAGCCACCCCTGCTCAGGGATTAGCAGCACCGCTGCCTCCAGTGCTGCCTGTTCTTGTGAACTGTAACAGGAGCCAAGGAGCAGCCAGGGCATTAAATACTGTGCCAGGCTGGCCAACACACAGTAAATCCTAAGCATCAGGGACTCCCCTAAAAGCACAGAGCCAACTCCGTGCTCAGTTCCTAGATACCTAGGCTGGAGCCCCAGAGTCTTCATCAGTGCTCTGTATTTTCTCAAAATAGCTGCAAAGCACCACTAAATCAGTGCTGGCATGATTAACGTGCAGAGTAGGTTTCAGGAAACTTTATGCAGCCTTTCAATGTTTATTTTTCCAGATCTTGTTTAACACAAATGAGAAGGAAAGCGCTTAAAAGGGGGAAGACTGTAAGCAGCTGATTCTAGTTGCACTTTTGTCCCTTGCCAAATTAAAACTTTGTAGGACAGGCTTTATTTTCAAGGCATAAAGGATGTAACAGCTGACCTGAACAGAAAGAAATGCTTTGGAGATGACCTTAATCTTTGGAACATACCATACCTCTCTCCCATGATTGTGTCAGGAAGATACAGAATCTTGGTCCTTGTACAGGTGGCTGCAACAAGTTAGAGAGTGGATTTGCCCTAAATGCACTATGAACTGCCCTGCTCACAGGCACCTGTTTAACTGGGAACCCAAAAAAGTGTTAGCAGGACTATGCCTGTTCTTTATATCAAGTGCTACATCTTCATGGCATTAAAGCAAGAAGCTAATGGTTTCTTTTAAAGATAACAGTTTTACAAACGCTGGGTCCTCAAAAGTCAGAAATTATCAAAATTAAAGTTGGTTTTGGCAGTGTTAGTAATATTTCTCTACAAATGTGTTTTAGGATGTTGACTTCAAATTTAATTTTTCCTTACTGTTTCTCAAATAACTAAAATTTACGCAGCTTTATTTTTTTGTGGATGAGGGTGTCAGGCAGGGATGTATTAAATGTGACAAATACTGCTGCAATTCAAAATGAAAACAAAGAATTTTCAATTGTGAAATGAGAGGCATTTAGGAAATTGAAACGTAGCACAGTTTATACCAAACATAGACAGTTGTTGCCATTGCTTAAGAGCAGCTATTTTTCAGTTACTAACCCTATGTAAGTCTTTAATGAACTTCCATTTTCAGTTATCTCACGTCAATCTGTAACAAATGGACTTTCTTCCTCAGCATTGCCTCTACTGACAGCCATTAAAGGATCCTCAAAGTTCACAGCCTAAAGTTTGATGAGTTCCTTAAGAGCACCCTTTTTATTTGGCTTTAATTTGCCTAAAAAGTTGATTAGAGAAGTCACACAAAAAGTCTTGAAACTAGCAGATCTGCTCCCTAGCTAGATCAGAAAGCATAGAAGTAAAACTGATGTTGGACAGCGAAAGAGCCGAAAAATGTGACAGTTAACAAAACCATGCCTGATTTTGGGATCAGAATACATGTTTTTTGTAAAAGCAAAAAAAAGATACATATACTTTTTTTCTTCTTTCTTCCATTTTAAATCAGCATGCTTTGAGCAGAAAGTTATTCAAACTCAAGGAATGGCAGGAAGACATCTTTAATCCTTCAACTATCTCAAGACTCAGAGGCATGTCCCAGAGTCCCTCCATAGTTAGTGTTTTATTTAAACTTCTGCCAAACATTAATACACAGATGACCTACAGTGAAAGAATTAAAATGTAAAATGAGACACACAACCAGCAGCCAAAGCATCCAAAATTTAGTTTAAATGAACATTTTTTTCCTCTTTAGGGAAACACTGAAGTTAAAAAGTTTCTGATAGAAACATGAGAAGGTGTTGATACAGTTTCTGAGAGAGTCTTTTTGAACAGAGAACATATTTCCCTGAAAGTCCACAAACCTGGTACTGTCCAACACAGGCCTGTGTAAGGCCTGTTAAAATGTAAGGTTTGCTGTACAGCGTTGCTTATTTTCACTAGGGTTGCTACTTCTAAGAAAATAGTTAACTTGGGATATCAAGAGTATGACAAAATAACCTTGAGAAATGAAACTTTATAATTATATCTCAACCCTTTGAACCCAAATTGCTTCTAGAGATGCCTAGAGCTTAGGAAGGCATGGTAAAACTACATACAGACAAGTAATTCCATTACGTTTACTTTTAATATAGCTTTAAATAATATATTTCTTCACTGTATCTATACACACATGCACTTTGTTTATATAAATTACATTATTAAAGTTCAATGTTTAACTTCCCATATCTCATGGGAGGATGGTATTCCAGCATCACTGATTTGGAGCATATATGATAAGGAAACAAAACACACCCCAGAACTCTTTTCCAAGTGCTGCTGAAGGTATGTCATTGACCTAGCCAGATATTTTTAGAACACAGGACAGCTAAACTTCAGAGTCTGCTTTCCTGTGATATGAGAATGAATCAAACACAGAGAGTCTTTTCATCCTCTTTCAAGCTCATTAATCTTGTTACCAAATATAGTGCTTCTTAAAAAATAATATTTCAATGCTAAATTCAAAGATAAATCATCCATTAAAGAGACATGCAAATACACACTGAGACATAAGGATTATCTCAGCATCTAAAGCAGAAAACACCGCTATGTTCTCATGCAGTAAAATATCTGCTAAACAAAATGCAACGTCTGCCAGGTACACAGTGCAGACAGTAACTGCACCCTCTGTAATTCTGCACTGATTTTAAACATAAGTTTTAATTTTTTAAAATTAATAAAACAACCAATGTGAAAAATGACATTTTCATATTCATTCAAGCTTCCCATAGTGAGTGATACAACAGCTGCTTCTTAGATGATAAACATTTTCCACCTACCATTACCACAAATTTTCTGACCCTGCTATGAAAGGGTAATGATAACAACTTCCATTTTTCAAACTTTCAGCTCAACTTTTTTTCTGGTCCTTTTCACAGAATGAAACCTCATAAAAAACATCTCTCTAAAAGAAGGAACAAGTCCTCAGCGCACTTAGCACGGAGGCGGACATGGCCTTCATGTACCACAGTGTCCGGAAGGGTCTAAACTATACCTCTGCACCTTTGCCTCTCACTCTCCAGGCACTTCTCAGCATTTTTGAAGGTTCAGCGCCAGCCATAGGGAATTGCCAGCCACATGGACCAGAAAGAGATTGGGACTGTCACCATCCGACAGGCTGAGCCCAATGATGCAGACACCCAGCAACAAACCAGAAATACCTCCCTGGTTGCAGCCTAGCCACAGAGCAGAAGGTACAGAGAGCCTGTCAGCGTTGCAGTAAGGGACTCATATAAAACCAGCCACTGCTCCACGTGGGATTCATACCTAGTAAAACAGTCTTTCACATGCAAAGCTCCAACCTGTGCAGAGGAGCAAGTGAGTGAACTTTTCCACCACAGCAAAAGCCCTCTCGCATTTTAATGAGTAAGGTAACCAAGCCATCTGGCAGAAGAGCTGTATGAAAACCTTTTTTATTTTGCTTCTGAGGGCATTAGCACTGCGGGTCAGAGTTGAGACTCCAGTGAGGAGGGGACAGTGATGGCCCGATACTGCTGTGCAGTGATCTGGGTATTTCCTATTGCAGGGCAGCAGAAATCTCTGACGCTCGGCATGGTGCACCACATTGCAGTAGGGCAAGAGGAGACTTCTTAAAATGAATGACAGCATAATCTCACAGGGAGTATTAGTAGGGTGGATTTTCAGGTGAGGAAGGCTCTATTTCATCACAGCTATGCTGCAGTTCTGTGATAAATGCCAGAAAGGGAGGGGTTCTCCTGGCCCATCACTGCTCCATGCTGCTGGAGCCAGCAGGGTCATTCACAGGGACAGCACCTACACCTGCACACACACTCGTGAAGCCCAGCCACAATGCTAACACCAGAGCATGTGCCCCCGCACACTGGCATGGGCTCAAGATGCAAATCACCAGACACAGAAGTGCCCACCATCAGCACTCGTAAGGCCAGGGCCCTGGGACAGATACAGCATGTAACCAGATGCAGTGAAGTAACCTCAGACTCAGAATATCATGAGGAGAATTGTCTTCATGGACGAGATCATCTTTGTATCACCTTGGCTGAATGGAAGGGTAAGTTTTTCAAAGCTTAGAAAGAAAAACTGCAGTCTGTCAAGACTTCATTGTTTTGTAACCGAGTCTACCTAACACTGTACATATGTTGTGGCACCACAAGCTGGAAGAGTAAGTATTTGCTATTCCCAGTTCCTTTGGTGTTCCCATATTCAACAAGCATGGCATGGAATACCTAAAAAAAGAAGCTATCACTATTCAAGTGCCTTCTCCTAAATTAATAGCTTACAGATAATTATATGTCTTTATTGTTTGACTGTTTTAGCTTTGAGTAACAAATCTCTTTTCTTGCATCAAAACCTGTTTTCTGTCAAAAAAAAGGGAAAACTGGCATGTTTAGATGAAAGGGTTTAGTCTGTAAAATGACATATTCCTTACTCAAGTTGAAAAACAAACAGTAGTAAAAAATGACACCTAGCACCAGTCACTCTGCAAACAGAAGAAAGCAAACAACTTTCAGTCTTCTGTTTGTTTTTACCAAGCACACCTCTTCTGCCCCGGTTTCTTAGAGCTCAGCTTAAGTACTAAGTACAAACTACTCCTAGTAATACAAACTACTAGTAGTTTGGTGGCAACTTCAGCACAAACTTGCAGACCAAACTTCCTCGTCAGTGAAAGAATGCAGGAAGGCAGCAGGTGCATGCAGCCTTGAGAGACAATAAAAGATGCCAGTGGGGGAGAGCAACATTTCTGCCTGTTAGGCGTCAGTTGAACTAGGAGACTATAAACAATCAGAAAACACCACCACAGCCAAAAATCTATTATGCTGTTAAGGATTTAGCGCTAACTTGCTCGCCCGCAATACTGCTTGTGTGTGTGTATGTGTCTGTTTTGCCTATCTCCACACACAAGTTTTGCAATTACATCAGGCACTGGGACTAGGCTGGAAGTGACTTCTGAGCCTGCCTTCTACAGTCCTGTCGCCACAAAAGCGGCGCCTGAACGTAAGGACTCCTTACAGGGTACCCCGCACGTTCCCACGCGGTTTCCAGAGGTGGGCCAGCATCCGAGCTCCTGAAGCATTCCAAACTGCCGCAGTCAGCCCAGCATCGAGAGTGACAGCATCCAGCAGCATCCAGCAGCGACTTCTTGCGAGAGGAGGAAAAGCGCCAGGCATTGCCGGGAAAAACGAAGAGCTTCCAAGGTGACAGGAGCCCACCCGGCAGAGCGGCGCGGCTGCCCCCGACCCGCGCCCAAACCCGCTCCGTCCGTGGGGGTCTCCCCGCGATGCTCCCGAGGCCCTTGGGCAGACGCACGGCGTGACAGCGACGGACCTCTCGTCTCTGCCAAGCAGAGTCCCCCGCTTCAGTACACGCGCGGGATCCTGCCCCGATCCGCCACCTCCCGGCGCGGCTCGCAGCCTCACCTGGTCCAGCGGGATGCCCAGCAGCGCACTGAGCGGGTGCAGCAAGGTGGAGCCAGTGGTGCGGT
>VYZS01035765.1:4231-14311 GCA_013400695.1 Neodrepanis coruscans
TTTGCAAAGACTCCCAGGATATACAGCCTGGAAGAGGCAAAGAGAGATTGTCTCTATATGGTCCTGGGGAAGATGAGGCAAAGGAATGAGCAAATATCTCCCAAACACATGGTTTTCCAGGGGTTCAGTGGGCCAACATCTTAGACACACTAAGAAAAATGGATTGGCAGTGGGTAAAGGTGCAGACAGCTTCATAGTACAGTGCAGCTTGTGGGAAAGAAAGAGAGAACAGGCTCAGGTTAAAGAGCTTTTTATTAAATAGCTAATACGATAGTATTTAAATATCCACAGCTTTTTATTTTGTTAGCTGCAATTCACTGTATTCCTGGAATTATATTCACCTCTGTTCTGTGGCTTCCCTGCAATGAGGTAAAAGTTGACATACTGGGTCCTGTCACCTGCATACCAATCCCAGGTGCTGGGCCTGAGCATGGCACAGACATAGGCACAGGGGACAGGACATGGAATCTGAACCAAAATGAATGCAGAAGGGGAGGTAAATAGAGCTTTTTAACTGATTTTCATTCCTGACTGATTACTTAACAGGCCAACTATTTAGCATGAGCATTGTCTGCTTTAAGTGTCAGCACATAAAATTGTGCACCCATGACTATTAGCAAACAGGACTGGAACATAAAAGGAGCTGTGCAGCCTGTGCTGCTCAGAATACTCATTTAGCATGAGACACTGGACACAATGACACCTGCATTTAAGTCCATTATGGCGATGCATGTGATTTTTCTTTTCCTGGTTAGCAAATGGCCTCATATTTTTCAAATTATCCTCTGAGGTTCTGAATGACATGGTGAGAGATAATGAGCCAGACTCCAGGACATATGAGGCAGAAAAAGGGTGTTCTCCTTTACCCATTGCTTTGTAATAATGAAATAAGGGGCAGTCCATTGCCAGAGCCACCAAGCTCTGCTGACAGCTCTGTCCTGCATCTCAACCAGACTGGAGTCAGCCAGCTGGCAAAGATGTGGATAGAAGTCTTTTGGAGTAGCTGGTTCCCACCAGATTCAAACTTCACAAGAAGTAAGATGATATCACTGCGCCAAGACAGATACATACCTGAAGCAGACGAGGCATCCATTTGCTGTGATCATGTTTCAAAACATCGTGTTGAGGACCACAGAGAAATATTTTTACCATTTCGCAGGTTCTGCTTAGAAGTAAACACGTGGGCTTGTTCTCTCAGATGCTACAACAGTCTTAACTGCCCAGTCAGCAACTCTACTGCTCAGAGCCTGGTTCCTGCTGGGTGATAGATGGCCAAGTTCAGGGCATGGGATATGACCAAGGCTATGTGTGTGTGTTAGAGTCAATGCTAAATATTTTTTGATCTGACAGTTTCTTTTGGTGTGTGTAAATCAGGTGTGCTGCTCATTTCTTCTCTCACTGTCCACACAAGCACTCTACCAGCTCAAGTGCTTGACAGTCCTGAGGTCTCCTATCCTCGCTGCAAGGACAAAGCACTACCGTTCCCAACACTGCTATATTTGCCCATGTGTACACACACAACTGGATTCACATATGAGACTGGCAGAAGCAGTCAGGGATTTTCCATCTCCTGAATAACCAGTAATCGAACTGGTGAGTTCAGGACCCAGTCAGGCATTTCTCCATGCTGCAAGTCAGTAGTGGATGGGCCTGTGTGCAATTCAAGGTAGAAAGTACAGTAATGCCTGTTTCCCATCACCCAAGGATCAGGAGTTTCCACAGGCGCCACTGTGAGTCTGTGCTTGGCTGGTTGCAATGGGAATTGCCATTCATCATGGTATAAGTGAACCTAACCTGTCTCAGAGCTCAGGTTCAGTTAACCAACACTTAATAGAGAGCAATCTGATCAGAACAAGGCATGTCCTCACAGCTAAAAAGCCTTAAACGTTTCAGATGGAGCAGCTTCTGAAGTCTTCCAAGACACCTTCTGGAGTCCTCATTATTATTTCCTTGCTGCAGCCAAGATAGGCACTTTGTGTTCATTATCCAGTGTAATATTCACTGGTCTATTTAATTAATGCTTAGAAAATGTACTTGATGAATTATAACTTACTGGGGCTGGGGAGGGAAGGGAAATGCAGAAATAGATTAACATTGGCTGATCTTTTAAACTTTCTCAAAAATTATTTATTTGGTTTTTACAGTCAGTCTCGTGAGGTGTCCCCGCTTCCTACAGACAGATAATTTTTCACAGCCACAGTTGCTAACTATCAAAGAATCTCTTGTAGGAGCTGCTGGAGGCAAAGCTGTTCACTGGCTGTATTGCAAGAGATAAAAGTAGTGGAGCACAGGTGTTGGACACATTGTACTGCCTTTTTCTCTGTCCAGCCCATACCATCCCATACCTTGGATGCATCAGCTTCACACCTCATGGAGGAATGCTGCTCTCAGGGGAGTCCTCAAAAGAGTCACCCCTCAAAACTGATGATCTTGAAACGTTGTAAAAAAGGGTTCGTAAGCTTAACAGACAAAACAGACTGAAGGGGGCAGAGAAGGGAGGGATATTTTTGTAAAAAAGGGCTCATAAGCTTAACAGACAAAACAGACTGAAGGGGGCAGAGAAGGGAGGGATATTTTTGTAAAAAAGGGCTCATAAGCTTAACAGACAAAACAGACTGAAGGGGGCAGAGAAGGGAGGGATATTTTTGTAAAAAAGGGCTCATAAGCTTAACAGACAAAACAGACTGAAGGGGGCAGNGGGATATTAACTGAACACAGCACAACAGCCCAAGCAGCTAAATGATTTTCTGGAGGTCATGAAGGAAACCTGTGTCCGAATTGGGAATGTAACCCAGATTTTTGTGCTTGGTTCATTCCCTTAGCAGCTGGATGCTTCTGCCTGCCTCCTTAGTCACTGCCATTGATTATTGTAAAATGTGGTTTCCTTCACCATAGTTGGAAAAGGTGGTGACAGGAGATCTGACAGAGATTTACCATCAGTACAAAAAAACCCATGCCTTTTCTTCCTCTTCCTGTTGTTACAGCACCAACTGTGAATTCAGGAGAGTCTACTCCAGTTCGGGTTTTCTGAGCTTGCCACACAGAAAATCCCTTAAGAGCTCCCTTTGCAAATCTGTATTCTTTTAGGTAGCACCAGTTTTCCAGTGCACATGTTTTGCATTTGTCTGGGTGCATGTGTGAGCGCCAGTAGCTCCCCATCTCACTCTCCGCTCTGGCGATCGCTTGAGAACTGTGATTTCTTTGTGAGGATGAAGTATCATGTGCAGGCTCTGTGCTCCGAGAGACTCAATTTTGTAAAGAAAATTATCTATGTAGATGTCCATGTGGAAAGCCTTGGGAAAGCTCATTGCAGCCTTAAGAAATGCAATATTGCCCTCTAGTGATGATGAGGATGGGCTTGTTTGACCTGATGAAACAAAAAGCGTTTTGGCTAACCTTCACTGGGATTCAAAATGGGATGTTCCTGTTTTCTTCTGACCTTGGAATTAAAGATCCTACCATGATAATTCAGAGAGCACTGGTAGTGGTGATAAGCAGAAAAGGTTGTTCAAGAATCATAGAATGTGTAAAATTATCATTATTCGCTATGAATTCAGCAGATGGAAAGCCAGCTGCACTCAGAAAACAGATCTAGTAAGAAGGTTCCTTTTTAATGCAGAATTTCTTGCATCTCTAAAGCCAAGTATATTTTTATTTGGGAAAAAAAAAAAAAAGAAGAGAGAGAGAGAGCAGTTTCAAGGACAGGAGGTGAAACACTGTAGAAACAAGAAAAAAATAAGAAAAAGTCTAGTCTTTGCGCTTCTTCATCTCTACATTCAGATGTTGTGTGTTTGGGGGGTTGAGTTTTGGGGGTTTTTTTTGGTTGGTTGGGGGTTTTTTGGTTGGTGGTTTTTTTAATTGAGGTTTTATTTCTCATTTGAACTCTTCTGGAAAGGGAGAAGGGGGGGTAATACAGGAGCCCTTCAGCAAATGAACAAAATGTTTCTCTCACTCTACTATGCAAGGAGTTGGTTCTGTCTGTAAGGAAATAGAGTGTTTTGAAGACTCTTCAGAAGACACTTAGGAGCACTACAAAAATGTGACCTTTGCCCCTAAGAAGGTTACATTTAAGGCCCTTGCTTCTGCAAACAGCTCAATATGGACAGTCCCTCCAGTGCTTGTGTGAAGCCCCAGGAGCATCTGCAGGTTTCCCGGCTCCACTCCCAGACAGCGGGGTCAGGGAGTGAGACTCCTCAGTAACTGGACGCCATATGTCAACCCAGATTTCTAAGGAATTTGGTTTTTTTAAAGTCCCTGATGCAGACATCATTTCCCTGACACCTTCCCTATTCTAATTGCCCGTGACAAGGCACGATAGTACTGGAATTTATGTAAGAAACATTTCTGCCACTGCACTGCGACTTAAAAGATCACCACAAAACAGTGTGGGCAGACAGATCTATTTATTTTTCCTTACTTAAAACACTAAGTAAATGTAAATTTCACCTTAATCATTCACTGAACTTATCCAGGCTTTCTCTGTTACTACAGGAACACACAGGATACCTGTATATAATGATCAGTCAGTAACGTTGACAGTATCCTGAGCTTTTTTCCCCTCAGAAGTTCATAAGGCAGAATTAAGGGCTGAAGTGAATTCAAGCCAGTGCCAAAATTCTGACAGAGTTCACTGCCAAAGGATCAGACCTTTCGAGATGGCAGGACATGGAGTACTGAGTAAACTAATATATATCATGGGCTTTTAACATAATTGCAAATATTTGGCGTGATCAGCCAATGCAAGAGAGTGGGTTTTCTGACTCTGAAGATTTGGTCTTCCTCCTGAGTTCTGAAAAGTCGTCTCAGCTCAAAAAAAAACCCAGATTATTATAGTTCCCTGTCATCCCCAGCATTGCTACTCATGGTACTGGTAAATTGTGCAAGGTTAGTAACTACTAATTACTCACTCAGTGGCCATACATGTAATATGTGAAGAAACCTTTATAAAATTTACCTTACACAGAGCTGAAGGCAACAGGGAAGGAACCCAGAAGTGCATTTTCTATGAGTGAATATTTTACAAGATGCAGGTTAACAGCACAAAAATGGTTACTATAGGTGATGAAAAAATGCCAAAAATATGGTGGTAAATGAAGGAGAAACTTGCAAGTAAACAGAATAAAAGATTATCTTGAGCCTAAAAACAAAACAAAGGGTTATTTAGAAACTAAATCATGCACTTGATGATCCAGTTCTTTTGGTATGGCTGGGATGGTGGTGACTGATCACGTCCTGGAGCTCCTTCACCACCCCAAACAAAGCCAATAAAGTTCATTTTTAGTATACTCATTATGGCTGTGTTGACCATATTTTGCATGTAACAAGTGCATTTCAATGTTTTGTCCTAGTTCTCCATCATTCCTCACCCCTCTTGCTTTGCCTTTCAGGTTCTACATTGAAAGCATCTCCTATCTGAAGGACAATGCCACCATCGAGTTGTTTTTCTTGAATGCCAAGTCCTGCATCTACAAGGTAAGGACTGGAGGAGCTCTGAGTGGCACTGGCATGGGCTGAGACACCCATGGTTCTGCATTCTCTGACCCAAAATTTACACTGATCACACCTGGACTTTGAGATACAACCTCCTCTTCCTCCTCCCACCCTCCTACACTCCTCTGTCTCCAGCACTTGGCAGGAGCTTTCCTGCCAGAGGGAGGTTGTGAGGAAAAACACCCCCGAAAGTAACTCTTGTGGCTGGCATGGGGGGAATCTACACTGTCAAAATTATAAACTGGCGATTATTTAGAAGGAAATATCTGCTTTTGTGTTAAAAACATGCTCTGGGCTGAGTGGATGTCGTGAGGGTCTCCCGCCCGGAGGGGGCGGCAGAGCGGCGCGGGCGCCATATCCTGAGCTGGAGGATATGGGCAGGGGTGTTTGTGTGAGGGGGAAGAGTCTATGAGAGGGAACAATGGAATATCATGAGTTGGAAGGGACCCACAAAGATCTTCGAGTCCAGCTCCTGGCTCTGCATGTGACAGCTCCAAAAATCGCACCAAGTGCCTGATAACGTTGTCCAAACGCATCTTGAAATCTGGCAGTTTTGGTGCCTTGACCACTTCCCCGGGGAGCCTGTGCTCAGCCACCCTCTGGGTGAAGAACATTTTCCCAATATCCCACCTAAACCTTCATGCCAGTCCCTCGGGTCCTGTCACTGGTCACCAGAGAAGAGATCAGTGCCTGCCCCAACACTTCTCTCATGGGGAAGCTCATGGAAGCTTCCCTCATGGAAGACCACCATGAGGTCTCCCCTCAGTCTCCTCCAGGCTGAACAAGCCAAGCGACCTGAAGTTTGTGGGAGAGCAGGAGTCTGTGGGTGTATGTGTGAGTGTGGTGAGGGTGACTGTGGCTGTGCACTGAAGATCACCTCGTACAGGAACAAGCCATGCAGTGTGAAATGTTTTTGTGTCAGGAATTGCCTTCCCTGGTAGGCTACTGGAACATCTGCCTGCTGTCACTGGCACTGTAGCTCAGAGCAGTCCCTCGCAAGGTACTCTGTGTGCCAGAGATAAGGACATCCTGGCACAGCCTCCACTCACAGGAGTGCCCAGAGCAAAGCCATGAAGCTGATCTCTCCAATACCACAAGCCAAACATACACATGGAAGGGCTGGGTCCAGAAAATTAACCAGCCCCAGACTGTGCTGAGGTGGAGATTGGCTGTGTACAAACTCGACCAGGAGGCTGGATGTCTGGAACTAGGAGAGGCTTTTCAGCAGCTGGGATTCCCTGGGAGGATCTCTCCTACCTCCCTCTGTGCTGGCAGAGGCCATTCCCAATGACTCACCTCCATATGTCGGGAAGGAAGCGGTAGGAAAAGACAGCTGTAGTCAGGGAGCTATTGCACTGACACCCAACAACCCTTAGCACATTTGTGACCTGCTAAGCCATTCCACTGAATCTGGAGCCTTGCTTGACATCTACGTGTCCTAAAACACAGGGACTAACTTTGCATTTTCTAAAATGCAGGGCAGAAGCCAGAAAATGCCTTTTTTCCAGTGCCCAGGAACGAGGCAGAGCTGCTGAGCTGAGCTGTGCAGCGCTTTGCTCTCCGGCAAGGCTGCAATTAGATGTGCTTAGTCAGCCCTTTACAGCAACAAGCTCAGTGAGCATCACGTTTTGGTTCCTGGGGAAAGTTCCTTTTTGAAGTATTGCCAGGAAAAGCTTACACTGTTGTTCTTTTTCTGGAGAAAGCTTAATAAGAAGAGGGGAGAAAATTTAAAAAAAAAAAAAAAAGTGCCAACGGATCTAGGTTGGTCTATTTTAGTCTGACCTCTCCTGAAACCATTAGTTTGCACATTTGAGATGACTGCCATCTCTATCCAAAAATAGCCCTGCTGAATTCCCAGTTTCCCATGTGAATCCTTCCACATTTGACTTCCAGCCACAGTAAGCTATACGGTGCTATTAAAAAAGGCGCTGAATTTGAAAGTTGGGCAAAAGTGTCTTCTGAGTCTCAGAGCAAACACCCAGCCAGCGTGCCTGGAGGATTCCTCTCAGTATAGTGTCGTGGGAGATTCAGTATCTAAACACAGCCAGTGCTCATGATTCCTGCAGCTAGCAGGTGGTGTTGCATACTCCCAAACCTTGAAAGCTTCCTTGTTGCTCCAAGTTTCCTTATTGGATTTCCCATGGATGCCTCCACTCCTGGCACTCCTGCAGCCCAGAAAGACCATATGGCATATGAAATAAATGTAGCTCCTGACTCTGTGCTAGCACCTCAGACTGTCCCCTGTTGATACTCCAGGTACGCATTTTCAAGCATCCCCATACACAGGGCTGCCCAAGCTGGGAAAGAATAAAACTGATGCCTGTTTAGTTTGGGACTGCTGGTCACTGGGATGCAAGCTGGCTCTGTGTTGGGTGCTGTATCTCTGGCTGTGCCCACTGCTCCCGCTCACCCACTCTGTTGTGTAATAAGACATTCATGAACCCACACACCCAAACGCTTGCACAGGACCAGCAAGATATTGTTGCCCAGAAAGACCAAGCCACATTTATACTACCAAATAAAACAGGGCTTGGCATCAGGCACTATCCCTTGATCAGTCAGGCTGTTTAATTACTAGCACATTCTGGTGTGGGCTTTGGGCTGTGCCATCTAGCTCTGTCCCAGGTGATGCTTCAGCATTGTTCAAGGATGTGCACCTGTTCCCAACAGGTAACACAGTGGTGGAAACCCCATCTGGAACTGGGGGAGGGAGGAATAGTGTTTAGTCATAAGCTATACTGCAGCCCATACACCCCTGGGGCCAGAGAATGGGCTCTGGCCCGCTTCACCTGCTAGTACAGACTTGTCGAAACACCAGCTGGTGTTGGTGCAGAGGCTGTTTGTCCATACCATGCCTGGTGCTTCTATACAGGAGGAAAACCTGGCACTCTGGTTCTGCCCTTGAGATGGGATATGTCTGACCACCCCAGTCTGCAGTTGAATCGACCTCTTGCACCCACCACTTCCTTGGCACAGGTTCATCCTTGGTGCAGGTGCTTGCATGAATCAGGCAGTTCAGCTGAAAGGGGAAGGGTGTGTTTATCATCCATAGCAGAGCTGCGCTTCACTCCCCTAGGAATTGTTATGAAAGAGGTGAAGGAATACTTATTTTAAAAAGCTGGCACTGATGAAAGCCAAGGACACCTGGATCTTATCCTATGTTTTGTTCCCTTTGTTTTTGATTTTGCCAGAGACAAGCCAACGCAGCAATTGTGGCTTGTAAATGAGGTGTGGCCATGACTTGGCTGGAGCATGGATCACAGCAGTAATCTATATTTAGATCACTCATTTCTTGCCAGATGAAGTAAAATATTAAAAACAGCAGCTTAAATAAATACAACAGAAAAACCACCACAGGAGCGAGCTGAACAGTGACTCAATTTACTGGGCCATACTCATAGGAGGCAATGTGGGAGTTCTAGCTGCAGAATAAAGATCTAAACAGTATCTCAGTAAAAGCCCACTAGCTTCACGAAAGCAAGGACCAGGGAGTCAGGAAGAGCACACTTGACCACAGGACCAATGCTCATGACTCCCATCCCAAGCATCTTTGGTGCTGGGCCTGTATCCCACATATTCAGACAGAGCAGTGCCTGGAGCCCTTGTTCTGTAACTGCTGTGTCAGGCACAGCAGAAGGATCCTGAGAGGATCTGATAGGATCATCGGTGTCCTTCGTGTGACTATGGTGTCCAAGCAAAAACCTCCAAGATTGCTTTTGTCAGTGGCAGGTTGCTATAGAACAGAGCAGGGAAGATCTACCAAAAGATTTGCTGTCACAGCGCATTTTCAAACCACTCCCAGTCTCAGTGCTCTTGGAGATGGAAGGGACAAAAGCAGAGCTCTTATACTGCACATGGGAGTATGGCCCTTTTTCCTGTGAGTTTACCCTGGGCAAGGACCAGAGGAGTTCTGACGGGGGCTTTGACACTACCTCAGTGAAGACAAATTCTCGTTTCCTTGCTTCTGTGAGCCAAGGACAAGGCTGTGTTCCCTGATCATCCCACCTGCCTTCTCCTCACTCCTCCTTCATCCCACACACATCCAGTTATGCTTCATTTACCAAGCCATTACACCAAATATTTGGCTTTCTCCGCATCTGAGTGGGTAGGCTCTCCCTCCCTTTGGTCTCCAGGAGCACAGGGAATGTTTTGAAGCCTAGCCAGGGAAGAAGACTAGAACCGCAGGCTTTAGCCAGGAGGAGATGTATGTCCTTCTCACAGCAGCTCAAACTAAACTCTCTTTTTCTTTCTTGTTTTCTTCACCTTTCAAGGAACTCATTGAGGTTGACAGTGAGGTGGTGTTTGAACTTGCTGCTTACATCTTGCAGGTAAGCACCTGCTGTCTCTCATTTTGTGCCTCCTCATGTTGCATTAAATCTTTTGATGTGACAGATCCACAATGGCTGTATGGAAGTGTAGGGGTTCCCCCAATCACAGGAGAAAGATGTCTTTATACAGCTTTCATCGTTCATACCAAAAGAGGTACAGAAGGCTCTCAAATCAGACCTCTCCACACAGGGTAAAGATACTACTCAACATTTTGCATATATAAACGTTTGCATTTATTTTATTGTTGTTGTTATTATTGTT
>VYZS01035766.1:4934-14981 GCA_013400695.1 Neodrepanis coruscans
GGAAAAAGTTGTATGCCAATTACAGAGACCTAAATGTGACTTTTACACAAGGGACATGTTTCTCATTGGTCATTTATTGTTTATCAGTTTCATATAATATTTAAAACTAAGTAATACATTTAACTATATTTTAAATTAGTAATGTTTTTAATGTCTTAACATAAAATGTACTGGGTTTTATTCTATCTATATTCTCCAGTTCACGCTTTCAGGCACCAGCTTTAATGAATTTGGTCAATATTTATGGGTCATAGTTCTAATTGTTTTTCAAAATAATGTTCTACCATTGAAATGACACTAATCCATGGGCTTTGCACCCTGATGTGGAATTGTGTGCTTGTATCAAACTTGACGACAGCGCTTTGAGATTCCTTTGCAGATTCAAATCCAGGTTAAAACACAGAATCATAGAATAATATCTATCCTAAAGCAAAAGAGAAATAGGTGAGAAGAGTTGATAGGTTTGCTAATTCATCATGATTTACCATGGGGAATATATAGAGCTATTATCTTGGTTTAATTACACTAAAACTCAAAAAGCCCATTTGCAAGTAATGAATAGTTGCAATAATAAGTAAGTGTTGACAACAGCAGAAAACAGTATTTTATAAATACAGTTTGTATTAGTTTATGTGTCCAATTTTATAATAGACACCAATGTTCAGTAGTTACTGATAGAACTATTTATGATAGCTAAAGAAAGTGATTAACCACAACTACAGAATTCCACCTTCATTACTGAATCACTCAGTATAGAAACCCAAGTGGGATTAATAGGAATACAAATTTGAGGATGTTCTCAGTATTACTGACCTGAGATTAACCACAACTGGTGAGCAAAAATTCACTGATCAACAAAACCATTTATAATTACATCAATCATAATAAAAAAACCTGACAAACCCCCCATAAGCTCCAAATAGGCTGTAAGCCATTTTGTTGTCTTCATTTGTTTGATTTTAAGACCAGATCCAGGAAAGACAGACGTGCAAAAGCAGAAAATTGATCTGTTTTTTTTGTTTATATGCATAAAGTATGCTTTTTTTGCTTGATCATGTCTAAGACAACAAAATCGCAATCACAAAGAATTCAACTCCAGCAGGGGCTCCAAGAAAATAGAAATATCTGTAAAATCTGAAGTCAAGAGACAGTGCAGTCTTCAGTCAGGAAGATTTACATCTGACCTTGCTAGTTGGACAGATTGGTTTATAATATGATGAAAGAAAACCCCAGATAAATGGGAACAGGTTAAAAGAACAACTCCCAAAATATTAGCACGTGAGATAAAATTGTAGGCAAAATTTCAATGAGTGATAGATATACAGATAGACTTTTAATTCCATTAAAAGCCACTTCTCATTATTTATTTAGCTACTGCTGTGATTAAACAAGTATTGAAGACACTGATCAGTCTGAGATTAAAACTAAAACCACTGCAGCAATCTGCAGTGCAGCATGCACATTCCATCCCATATGACAACAGAAAGCAGTTCCCCCATCAGACTGGCACATGTATCAGTCCTTATTAATCAACAGCAAATTAATTGCAAAACAAAGACCTACTTGGTAATGATTTATTAGGTCAAACTACAGATGACCAGCTCTGCTATCAAAAAGTTTATTGGGTAACTCCACCCAATTTCATCCATCAGATGAAACTATAATCCATAATCAATTTCCAATGCAATAGCACTGATTTATAAGCCCACTTTACAAAGTCACTGAAGTTGTGTGTTTGAAAGGTAAGAATACAAAACATACTATTTTAAAAGAAAGGTGTTACAGCATACTGATATTCTAAGGACACAGAGAAACCAAGGATGGGTTGAAGGTACATGGAAGTCTCTGTCTGCAACACTGTTTTCTTGATCTACAAATGCCATGAGATCAAGATGTCCCTACAGCAAGTGCAAACTTCTACCAGAAGGGAATCAAAGACACATATTTACTCCAGTCTAAATATCAAGACAGGAAAAAAGGCAGAGTAATTGTTCCAAACAAACTCTGACTCTAGATTCAAAAACAGGACAGACAAAAAGTATAAATGTCATCTGTTCGATAAACATTAAAGGTTAAAAGCTGTAGACTATTTTAGGAACAGATGACTACTGAAACATTCAGGACTAATTCATTCCTATAAAAAAGGAACCAAAACAATGATATTTAATGCATATTAATGCATTAATGCATTACAGCTGAGTACAAATTTAAAGAAGAATAGAGCTTCCATATCCATACTTTATGGATGATTAAAATAAAGATATAAATTGACACTACTGTGTAACAGAAATTTAATGAAAACTAACACCTATGCTGTAAGGATGAAGTTAAAAAAAAAGTCAATCTCTTTATTCCCAACAAAACACTAATAAACTATTAAAGAGACTTGCAAAAGCTTATATGTATCTCTAATTAATAAGAAAACCACAATGGTAAATTCCAACACAATCTTCTATCTGACTTATGACCTATCCAAGTAAGTTTTGTTAACAGTTCTGTAGCTTATACAATACTTAGTCCATAAATGGCACATTTATGTACAAAGGGGAAAAAGTTTACACTTATTTTTCAAATATTACTTGCCTGTTTTCTGAAATGTCAACAGATTAAGGCAGTGAAAACAACTGAGGGGTACTACTTCTCACTGGATTTTCCTACAGGGAATAGCTGAATTTCAATGCAAGAAAGATTGGAAAAACTCATCTGGAATCTTGCCCATTTACAGACACTAAGCATTTTTCCTGGCTAGTCTGTCAACATTTTGAAGTAGTAAAAAGCTGAGATTTTAGTTTTTCTAGTTAAAGAACTGATCCTTTTGTGAACAACGTTTCATTAAGCATGAATCCATATTTTCTTCCAAATGATGTAAGCTCATTCTGTCATGTAATGCTGCAGTTCACTCTACACCTAAAAATTGTGTTCCAGGATTAGCATAGTAACTCTTTTAAGGTTACACCATTCCCTAAGCAAAAATAAATTACAGCAGTAACAGAAGACAATTTAAGAGAAGACTCATTTACCATCCCACTTGATCAGTCACTTTTATCCGTTCCTACTTTCCTGTGTAATGCCTTTGAACTATTGGGTCCTTTCTGTAACTATACACAGAGCAACAAATTTGCAAGAAATTTGTAATTATAGAAAGAAGACAAAATGTGTTTTCTGAAAAAATGAACAAACAAACAGAAGATGCTTAGATAAAGAACAATCCTTCAAAGCTTCCAGAAGAACATACAAGGTTCTCTAGCTTCTTTTAACAACACCACTAAAAAACTTTCTATGTAAGAACATGACATTCTGAAGAGCCAAGTCTGCTTTTAAGCGTACTTGTGGGCATTATATTCTGTATTTAAAATTTAGATCCTGTACATAATTTACTTCCCTGCCAAGTAAGTGATTTTTCCAATTTGTTACTACTGCAAAAGCCTGTCATTTGCTACTTATCATGAAATAGCCGAGATTGACCCTTTTTATGCACATTTATATATGCATGCATGAGTGTGCATATTTATATATAATAATTTGAACATTTAAGTAAATATACACAATTTTTTATTCCTTGGAGCTATGTTGTCTCCAGTTACTGTAATTTTTATTTTTTCAGTTTTTGGATTGCAATTATTTTTTCAGAGAGCTTTAACAATTTTCACATGCAGGAGAAAGATTGGCAGAATGCAGCTAATCTCCAGCATAATTTCATAATTGTGGAGGTCAGCAAATGATTAACCAATATAACCCGTACCTAAGAATGTCTGTCAAATTTTGATTATTATGTTTTTTCATGTCAGGTTTCCCATGCTTGGATAGTCAAGAGCTTCAACCTTCAGACAGTAAAAACACTTTGTTCGGCAGAGGGGCAGGGTAGAATCTTAATTAATTTGCTCTGCTGGAGAAAAGACTTTTGCCCAACAAATTATTTTCAAACAATAATCCACGATCACACTACACACTTGACGAAACCAAACAGATCATGGATCTGTCTTAGTAGCCCCATCCTGTTTAAATGTTCATTTTGGCTTGCTCATCTGGCATTCTGTCATAGATGTCTAGTGGTAATCTCAGGCTCATCATGGCATAGACAGAGTTGCTCTTAATCTTTTAATTATTTGTTCAGTTAAATCCCATTCTGAACTGCATCCTGACATTGAATTCTTTGAGCCATGGTGTTCTCAGGGTCTTATTGGGAAAGTGGTCACTGCTCCCCAGACATTTCAGTTTCCCTCCAAAAACTTCTAATTCCTGAGTTCATACTGCATATCAGGAAACATGTTATACTCCTCTCTTGAAGAAACTGCTTGAGCAGAAAAGAAATCCAAAACAGAGAAACTTATCTTCAACAACTATGAAAACTTACAATATCCAGCAACAGAAACAGCAGCATCTTCCTCCTATCTAACCCCACAAACCACAACATTTGGGATAATTCTGCAACATAAAATATAATTAATTCTATTTCTGTCAGTATACAGCATCTTGTTTTCTCATTTATGTTTACAACATCAGCAAATCAAACTACATAAAGTAAGCTACTCTGCAGAAGAGCATGGTCATCTTGATACCCAAGATTCAGCATATAATAAGATTTACTAGAAACTTCATCTCTGCAAATATTATAGCTATCCATAATTCATAATGAATTAACTTCACACTTAATTTAAAATTCATGCAGTCTGTTTTTTGCTAACATGTAGCATATCACCACTGTCTCATCCATTTTCATGTGTTTCGAAATATTCTACTGTGCAATACTTGCAAAAATGAGATACATATAGTGAGTGCAGTGTAGCAAACACTTCCACTGCTGTAAGTCATTATTATTCAAACAAAGTGGTTTAACGGAGTGAGCATTTTAAAACCACTCCTATGAAAACTTAATAGCTCTTTCCAAGAGAGAGTATCTTTGCCTCTTACTTTAGCTGGATATACAAAAAACCCACATCAAATTCTAGTTGTTGCTGCTGAATATTCTTTTATCCCTTTTACTTAGCCCTTCCTTGCATTCACTATCATGTAAATTTCCTCAATCATTTCCCTAACTATTTTCTTATTCTCCTCAATTTCAGGAGATATTATCACAATGGATCACTAATATATTCAATTAGGTTTTCTATTTCATAAACTTGCAAACAAACCCAGTCTGAGTGGTGCCTCCACACTTTCTTTAATCTCAAGTTCCTTCTTACTCTTCCTAGCTGCATAAGCTTATATACTTGTCATATTCTTCCATGTATGTGTTTCCTCTAAGTTTTGAAGGTTTATTTTTTTTAAATAAATGACAGCCACATGTTGCACACATAGGCACAATGTGTTTGACCAGGTGCTTACACATTTCATAACTATTGCTAGAATTTGAGCACCAAATGAGACTTCTGTTTTCAGTTTTTCCTCCCAATGCATTAATGATTAATTCCTGTAGAGATTTCATTAGACAGCCAGCACCATATTCTCTCAGAATCAAGAATAACAAAAGCAGCCATAAAGAAAAATGTCTTCAACTTCACTGAGATGTTTCCAAAAGTTAGGGTTTAGAGTAACTATTATTGCCAATTTGGCATACTTGTTTCTGGTTGTTTTTTTTTTTTAATTCTAAAGTGTGAGACAAAACTATTGTGCCTAAAAATACTAATTCACATGAATATCTAAGGAAGTCAAATTAACGAGTACTAATTAAAGGTTGATGTCAAATACTGAGCACACTGTTAATGCAGCAAGAACAGCAGATCATTGACTGCATGCATGCTGTTAGCTTTTAACATGAATTAAGGTTTTTGGGGAAACTGGTCTTAAATTACTGTAAAAACTAAGTAAGAGGATGTCTGGTCACATGTCACCTGTAACATGACCAACTCAAAATTATAAAAACAAAAAACGTGGCTTGAACAAAAACATTCTTATTATTTTAATCTGGATTATAAATATAAAACATATGACTTCTAGGAGAAGCTAAAGAAAGTGAACAAGCTAAGATCTATATTTAAATAATTCTTCTAATCAGAAATGGTTTACAAGGTGTCGTGGGGTTAAAAAAAACTGAAGGTAAAAATGCCCGCACTGGTCGGTGATCCCTTCCCCCCACCCCGATGGCGCGGCGCGGACAGCGGGCGCGCTGCGTGCCGGCAGGGGCTGCGGGGGGGGGTGCGGTTCCAGCCCAATGCGGAGTTGCAGCGTGGTGCGGATTTGCCGATGTGGACGGCACTCCCGCCATCCGGAGTTCCTGCTCGGCACGGCCGGTAGGAGCGGCGCCGGAGCACGATCCTGGCGGGACGCTGCCATGCTGCCGGGCATGCGAACCGACCATGGGGCCATTGCAGGCCGGCGGCGGGGCGGCGACGGCGGCGGAGGTGGCAGGGTCGGCTCCTTACCTGCGGCCAAGGTACCGGCGGCGATGGCGCCGACAGCTGCAGCTGCAGAGAGGTGGCNCGGAGGGAGGGGGGTGCGCGGTTTTTGTAATCTTCTTGAGTTGTTTCCTCAGTCGAAACCGGGCAGAGGCTCACGGCTAAGGGGATCTTGAGACCACATGCTCCCTTCTAACTACCTTGGAGTCTCTCAGCCGGGCTCAGAGGGAGAGAGAGACAAGCACTATCTCCAGAGCGTCCTCACCTCAAACGCGGGCCCTGGAAAAATTTAATTTGTTTGTCTGTTTTGCACTTTATTTGTCGGGTTTTGGTGTTTGCGCAAAATAAACTGTAATTTTTGTGTGTTTTCTTCATTTTAAGGGTGTGTTTGTGACTTCTCTCAGAGTCTCTGCTCCAAAATCGCTGAATTTGTGGTAAAACCACCACACAAGGTGCTGTACCAGTTTTCAAAAATCTAAAATTAGACAAATGCAATAGAAAATTTGCATACCATCTCCAGCTTCCTAACCCATGCAGGTTCTGCATTCTCATGGAGGGAACTGCAGCATATGTAGGTCCCTCCCAGGAGAACAAAGTATATTAAGAAATACAGACTCACAAGTATGCAGAAAACAATATATACCAACAACCTCATAAGGTCAGCACAAATTCCTTTCAGATCTAGCATCAGAAGAGGAAATTAAAAATGCAGTAATCTGTGCAGAGGCACTGAATTTCCTATTTGCCTTTGTTTCAAAGGAAAGACAGTAGTAAAATATGCTATAACATAATCGCTTCTATTATTTGTTCAGTCATCTTTCTAGAAGAGCACAGTGATCTAATAATCAATTTATATTTTATAACCAGTGCTTCCTTTGAACCTTCCAACAAGAGTAAAATAAATAAACATTCAGTGATATGTTCAAAATACAAATATAAAAGCAGCACTTTAAAGTTTGATTTTAAAATCAACAATCAATTCTGATAAAAAAGAAAGCATAATTTAAAATATTTTCATTGTGATATTCTTCAGAGATTGAAAATATACATGTTAAACATGTCTCTATTTAGAATTAAAGCTCTGCTTAAAGACACCCAACTAAAGCTCTTCTGAGTCTTACAGTCCTTTTCAGCAGACACAGTAATTACTTTACACCATAAGGATTTTCTGACAAGTGTTAAACATCCGCAAGGTATACACTGACCTATTTGTAGTATTTTTGCTCAGTTACGAGGTTTTGGTACATGGTCAGGATATTCACAGATCACAAGCAGCATGCTAAGCTACACCACAGAAGATAGGATGTTAGGATATATGGGTATCCCTCAGGTTTTTTTCCAAGGGGAATTGATTCTGTGTTAATGGAGATTTAAAATATACCAGGAAGTTACACATTTACTCAGCGGATGCTCACCGTAGAAAACAACAGATTACCAACACCTGTAGCTTTAAGATCACAGCAAGTCCTCTCCTGTGGCTATATACAGCTTTGGAGGGAACAGCAAAAACCCTACCAAACACCTAGGAATCACCACTACATGTCTCTAGGCTTTAAGAGTTTAGTGATCGGTTAGAAAAAGATGTTATTTTTATTCTGCCTTTTGTCATTTTTCTTCCATTCCACCAGCAGATTTTTACACAAATGAAATGTTTTTGCTAACTAATGGTGTACAGAACAACTTGTCTTGCCATCAGGCAGACACAGAGACTTGAAAGTTGGATGCTTTAAAGTTCTATTTTAAAAATACAGTCACCAGTACTACAGTCATCATTGAGCTTCAAGTAACAGTCACAATACTGTTGGCTGTCCTTCTACAAAATAAAGAAAATTTGGTTCAAAAAGAACAACCAAAGGACTATGAGGACAGGGGGAGGGATGACACCAAACAAAACAGCCTGTTTGTAGGTAAAATTGATTAAATAATTTGATTTTCATGCTCTAATTTTCATGGGAGAGAATTTCTTTAGAGAAAATAAAACTGATTCCCAAGGGCTTTTGAAGAAAATATCCTGAAGCACTTTATTACTTAGGGACATTTATACTTTATTAACAATTTTTAGCATTCTAATCTGAAATATTTTAAAGACTGCAAGGATTATTTTTTTCCCTACTAATGCTTATTTTTTTGCAGACCAGCCATCTGAGGGACTATGAAAGCATTATCTGATCCCAACTGCATAGACAGTGGTAATTCAAAGTAAGAGCTGTGGTAGGGCAGTTAGCACACCCGAATTTGAAAAGCAAGTATAACAGCTACATGGCCAATCTTCACTGACGCTGCCAAAAGTCACTAACAAGACTGAATCAGTCTTCAAATTCTGCCCCAAAAGTTATATAAACTCCTCCTTAAAACCATTCTCATATGTTAAACTTAAACTTAGTAGATTAAAAATTCAAGATCTGAAAAGCGTAACTGTTCAGGCAGGACTGAGGTAAGACTGGAAAAATTAGCCTCCAGAAAGAAAGGCATATTTTGTGGAGAAAAACAATTTTTTTTAGAAGGAGGTGACAAAGAATGCAGTAAAGTTTCCATGATGAACAGAATAAGTAGTAACAGGGTTGAATTTCTGCTAAAAAACATTAGATGGAACCTCAGAAACGACAAAAGATCACCCAAATGTACTGCATGGGAAAATATAAACTCTCCAATCTGAGCGGTCTTTCAGAGCAGGTTGGACAAATATCCATCTGTCAGAAGTTCTCTGTCTTTGTGTGACCATGAACAACATCCCCAGATCCTTCTCGAGCCCATTCTATGATTCTATTAGACCATCAACTAAAGATGACAAAACCCTAAAATGAAAAAAATCCCCAATAATGGTAACAGCTGAAAATCAAACTCAAAAATGCTTCACAAATATACATTTTAAGGACTGCTTTTCATTGGCTTTATATCTCAGGTATGTACCACATGTATTGCTTTTTTATGTTTGTCATAAATTAAACACCAAAGCGATCCTAATAATATAATACTGCTCTTATTGAAATTGCAAATTCAGTATTAATCAGAGATACTTAAGAGAAATATCTGTAATGTCTACTGTGAAGACATGTTGTCACAGTGTTGATCTTCAAAATACTCTGGTTCAATGCACATGGACATTGTGCCACTGATAATCGTGACTTTTGGTAAATGCATACCAAAAGTGAGAATTCACATATGGACTCTGAAACAGACAGAGACACTGGGAATGGATTTCATCCTACCCACAGTGGCCTTAAAGCTTAAAGACAGTAAAAATCCAACTTGAGTGTTTCTCACTTGAGCATTTCATTACTCAATAATTTGTAACCTTTTCTCAAAGTACTTACATTCAAGGTCTACAAATCTTGTATTCTTTTATGGTTAATAAATTCAAAGAAACCAAATGACTTGAGGGTTTTGGTTGTGGGTTGTCTTTTTTTTTTCTTTTTTTTTTTTAGTTGAAAGAGGACAAAGTAACAAGTTCTGTCTTTGAATTTCCCATATATATAACTGAAAAGGAAAAACACAAAAAAGGATGGGGAGGAACCTGTAGTGAAATAGAAAAAGGCAATATATTTAAAAATCAAACTGATTTCCAAATGCAAAAAACAGAACAAAACTTATAACTGTATTTTATGGTGTCTTTCTATTTTTCTAAGACACAAAGTCTTTGAAATACTTAATTTCAGATGTAGCCATTGAAAATAGATAAATATAATTTTTTTTATCTTTTATGTATATTAAA
>VYZS01035766.1:15563-26489 GCA_013400695.1 Neodrepanis coruscans
AAAAAAAATAACCCTTCTACAAAATTCTGTTCTAGACTAGCAGACACTGTATCTGCAAGTAATTGAAGTGTCTCTGAAGAAAGAATCTTCATGCTTTTTTGTCTCTAAATTGGCTACTGTGGGTCGAACTTGCTTGAGTCATATCAAGATTTAAGGGAAAAAAACAGTAAACTTTCTTCTTTATTTACTGGAATAGTATTCCTATATAAATCCTCCAAAACTAAACCCCTTCAGATCTCACTTTTCCCATCATAGCTGTGCATGTCAATGGTATCAAAAACCTCAGATGCAACACAGGAAAGGGCTGTTAACAGCAAAGAAAAGTACCTAAATTCTAGCAATACTAGCAATCAAAATTCCTTTCTCTTGCAAATTTTCAAGACATGCAGAAATAGTTGGTTTTTTAGGCTTTAAACATCTGTTCTGCTTTCATGAGCTACAACTTCAGAAGAATTAAAAGAAAGTGTTTAAGGGCAGTAACATGTCCCACTCTTTTCAATTAGCTTGATGTCAAACAAAAATGCTTTCTCCAACTATTTACTGATAATAACCTTGCATGATGTCCACCCTAATAACACAGACTGCAAAAGAGGAAAATATTCTTTAAATTTTTAAACTTAATTGCTATAATACTTTAGATAGTTTAGTTTAGATAGGCAGATGTTTGCCTTCCATAAATAACCTCTGTCATATATCCTTTGAATTTTATTAATTATCCTTTGTATTTTTAACTAACAAGGTATCACTGGCACACCATAACTATCTTAAGCAGCTTGGAGTTTGACCTCGGATTTGTATGCTGACTCAAGTAACAGAGAAGTTATTACTCTAGGCTTCTGACACTGGCCTTCTTCAACAGCATAATTCTGCAGTTTGCTATGTAACAAAGTAGCTGATGAGGCAGAAACACAGGTCAAAAAATGTTTCATTACAACCTTCTGGCGTTATCTCTGAATACACTTTATATAAATCTACTCCTTATTATATACCGTTGGCAGGCTGCCTAAAGAGTTCACCACTCTGCACTGGAATAACTTCAAGGAACATGTTTAAAATTCAAACAATCCATTCACTCCTATACACCACATTAATGGCTACAGAATAAGAAGCCAAATACTTATCTATTTAACACAATTCATATATGATAGTTTATCTGCCTGTTATTTGATCTCAGATACTCCACTTCCCATATTCATAACCCTTGATCCTATTTGAAATAGGAGGAAGGGCTTTCTTTGCATTGGAGGATAGAGGAAACAGGTGGTTTTCTTTGTTTTTCTCATTCAGATGAATCTAGAGTTCTGGTAGTTAGCATTTTGATATAGTTGGCACTTCTTTCTATTTAAAGGACTCAATTGTCTAGAGTTTATTTCTTCTCCTAGCAAGTTTTTTACCAGGAGATCTTCTGGGAGAATGTCTGCAGATAGGATTAGATTGGAAATGCTATTGCTTTCAGTGTACTTAAGACACTGGCAAGGATGAGAATATAAATGAGAGATTTCAGATGTCTGCATTATGCACTTCACAAATTCTTCCTTGCCTAAGGGAGGCAAGAACAACAACAACCCTAACTCATTTCCAAGTTAATTTAAAAGCAGAGTTTTATGGCAGAATATTTGCATATGTTCACTTCGAGACAGATGCAATATATTTGCCATCAATATTTGCACCCATACTTTTTAAGGTTTGGTTTTCTTTTCTACAAATACATTGTGTATACTATAAAAGCTAAACAATCCTTTTTCCACTAGGGTTTTTGGAAAGTAAGGGGGCAAAACCCAATTCTTATAAATTAACAGAATATCCCTTTGCATGGGAAGAACTTGACCAATTCTTATTTTTCCAGTTTTCAAAATATACCTTTTCATCTTGTATTTCATTTCAGACAGTATGTACTGTAATAGCTTTCTGTACATGTCACAATTCTGTTTCTCTCTGGAATTTGGAAACAGGAGGCAGTTTAAAGAAAATTTCTTCCATTAGCAGATCAACTTCCTTAACTTGTATTTGAAGTTTGTATTTTGCTCAAATTATATTTGAGTCATCCCTATGAGAGGAGACATGATGCTATACAACTGAGATGCCTCGATAGCCTATAATGACAAAACACATCTTCAGAAACATGTGTAGGCACAAGAAAAGAGAGACAGAAAAGAAGGGTTCCACTGGCTTGAAGTATTCCTGATAGTGAGACATGAGAACAAATGCTAGCACAGCACTGCTCCCTAATCTCCCACTTAGGTGCCAAATCAAGAAATCCAAGAGTTATTAGCAGTCTCAAGAAAAAGCCTTCTCAGCTGCTGAGCTGGCAACTACATATCTTACTTCTCTCTACTGAAATTCAAGGTTATAGCCTAACTCTTGATTAAACCAACTGAAGGGATCTTGGCAAATCCAAAGGGAGCTGAATTTGGTCTCCTTCTCTTCCAGTCTTCCAGAAAGAGATTTTACTTAAAGCTCCCAGAAATATTTTTATTTAACTCACATTACTGCTTTTTCTAAGACAGGATACTTCTGCTATGTCTGGGAAATAACTGTGCATTTCAGATGTGTGGCTTTAAAAAAAAACAACAAACAACCACCCCCACCTTCCCCCCAACCCAAACAAAAAGTAGTCAGGAAGATGTGCTAAGCCTGTAACCGTGTTTTTCCCCATACTTTATGGGAAATAAAGATGGATTTACATTAGTCTTTTAGTATTCTCCGAAAAAGAAATTAATTCTATGGCTTTTTCATACTCCATGCTGACAGAAGTTTAAAACATTAATTTTCTTAACCTTCAACACTAACTTTTGGGGCATATCTACACAATTTCTCCTTTATTTCCTCTTCTTCCTCAAACTCTTCCAAGAATATTAATTTGAATAAGCATTTCAAACAAGATGACATGGAACGAGAATTTTATTTTACTTTTATGGATATTTGCTTAAATCAAATGAATCACAGGTGAATTAAGTAAAATTAGAGTGTAATTGAATTATCTGTGAATGCATTTTATGTGTACAGTATTATGACTTCTATCTGCTTACTCCCACTGGAAAAATGCATCTTCATCATAACCTTAAGCAGAGTGTAAATTTCACAACTTCAAAAGACAGAAACCAAACAAGGAAATCATACTGTTCAGTAATCAATTTTTTTTTCAAGGGGAAAGCATTAGAAAACTTGGCCTAAGGTGCTCAGCAGAAAGCAAATAAAACTTGAAATACTATGAATATAATTATAGCATCTAAACAGAAATTTAAAACTATCATTATATACAAAGCTTTGTTTTATTCTGTATTTCTTTTTACCATTAAACCAAGTTATCCTCCTCAAAATAATAAGACTAATTGAAAATTGCTTTCAGAAAATGTTTTAGAGGGATAAATAGATAATGAATGTTTTGCCAGTGACTTCTCTGGTGAACAAAGCTGCTTCAAGGAATGATACTGTGTGAACAGAAACAACAGTAATAAACACTGGTTTACTGTAATACTTAAAACCTTAAGCATGTGCTCAAGAGCGAATTTTTGTAAACACCAAGAGAAACATCACAGCATTTGAAATGCAGACTGTTACACTGCTGCAGTCAAACTCTTAACTTTTCAGATATTTGAAAGCAACTGAAATACACAAGGCTTTTAAATTTGCATACAAATTCTTCAAGCTGAAAGTATTTTCTACCATAGCAGTTACAGCAGATTGAAGAAGACATGTATCTGTTAAATGAAATAATCTAGGGGAAAATCTGTAAATAAAAAACACTGTAAAAATTGAGTGTTGATACAGCCAAATCAGTAATTAAAGTACTTTGACAAGAAGCTTTCTCAAGAGCCTCTGTCTTCGAAATGTTAGATTATGAAAGCATGAATCAGATGTTATTGAGTAAACCATTGTTTCGTGTGAATGTCATGTATGTTCCTGCACTATTGCACCTGAATTAAAAGACTCAAACTTTAAATTTAAAACTCTGTTTCTTATTTATTGAATTCTTACACTATACTATCATATTTGAAGGGGCTTATTTTCAGAGGATTGTTAAAAAAAGAATAGGCATAACTAAAAAACAAATGGTTTTATACAGGTGAAATTTAGGATTTGAACAAAACAATTCAGGTTTTATTCTGATTAAAAGAGCTCAAGGACTATGTGTTGATTACAGAAAAATTTCAGATCAATGGTAAAAATCATGTAAGATTGGATAATATGAAAGAAGTTAGGATACCTAGGTAACAAGTATACCTAAGTAATAAATGAGTCCTACAGATATCTTGGGCTTTACACCACTTCACCTTGAAGCTTATAAACCATTTTTCTTCACAGTATATATCTAAAAAGGTTTAAAACAGGAATCCAGGTAGGTGACAGCAAAGACATGAAAACTCTCTAATTTCTAGGCATAGGTGCTTGAAAAAGAATACACAGAAGTGCTTTGGTTTTGAAAGTGTTTTTGGTGGTGTTTTGCGTTTGCTTTTCTTTTATGAAGGAAAAGAAATATCTAAAACTAGACAAGAAAAGTATGGTGTTTTCCAATAAAAAAAGAGAGAACTAGAGGAATTGCAGATTTGATGTTAGTATTACTTACGGCAATAATGCTTTTTACTTAATTTTTGTTCATATACTCAAGGTAGTGCTAGTAAACAAAGTCAGGCTGATTCTACCCTGGGAATGTTCACTCCATGAGAGAGACTTCTTGCCCAGAATTTCAGCTTCCCTACTTCCTACAGGCTGAGCTTTGGAAAGGACCACACCATCACAACACTTTAGGTACACAGACTATTCCATTTGAGCTAAGAGAAACAACTGCATTGCTAAGAGCAACAACTGGCTGTGAAAGCACTGCTGAATAAGCAGGTGATGTCATAGTAATATAATGTGATACCTGTATTAAAGTTGCTAAAGAGTTGCTTAACAACATTTAGAGCTACTAATGTTGTATTTCAAATTCACTTCAGGTTTCCTAAAGTAAACATTAAAGTAAAGATGGAGGCATTTCCAGATAATGATGTGTGCAACTACGCAAGTATAATCTAGATATGTGCTACAGCTATGCTCATAAACCAGTAATTTTCACAAGAGGAAGTCTGTTGATTGCCTTTGACATGGAAAATATCCTAAATTTCAAGCACAGCCTTTTTCCTCCTTTAAAATTTTGTAGCTGTATGTTATGTTGTCAGCTTAAAAGAACAGATTAATTTTGATGAAACTAACCTTGGAATATTATAATATCAGTGAATTTTGTCTTTTTATTCCATGCTATTCAATAATGAATAAATTTCTGGGTTCGCTTTATTTACACATTAGAAGCACTCTTGTAAACTACCTCTGTAATAAAGATGGGGGAAAACACAAAATGGAGTAGCTGTTATTTTAAAACACCACCTAGGTCAGACTGTGAAAGCCTAGATAACAAGCCATGTAACTAAATCAGCGAAATTACATTCTTAGCTTTTTAGATTTTTAACTTATTAAGTACACATATCATATGCCATGCTCAGAATGGTCCTAAAGTCCCATCTGTTTAATCCCTTCCTCCTGGTTTTGCTGACAGCAAGAGCTATGCCTGGATTACAGTTACCACTATGCAGAAGACTCACAATAAAACCTGACTATATATAAACATTTATCCAAAATGGACTTTCATTAAATGAGGATTGAATCCTTCTGGGCTCATGACAGATTTTAAACAAAGCTGAGAAATGCTTGTATAAATTTTTTATCAACTAAACATAAAAATGGAACATTTATGCATAAAAATGAGCAAGATCACCAAGCTCACAATTCACCAGGACAAGATGTAGGCATCAAAAGCAGATTGTCCTATGAAATCTGAAAACAGTGAGATTGTAAACACAGTAGTTCACTTCAGATGCCTATGTATAACCTGCTATAATTTGGTCAACTGGAAAAGATGTTTTGTTTACTGTACATTTTGAATCTATTCTTTTACTCTGCATTGTTAAAAAACTTATTCAGGCTTTATAGTGCTTGTTTCATGAAGGAGAGAGGAAGGACAGGAGCACAGGATGAAAGGAATATCTCATCCAACATATTCAAACTTCCTGTGCCTACACAATACTATTTAACGGCTTCTTCCAGAGAAGTGTAATCTCTTCCTTCTCCCCTCAGAAGTTTTAGCCAATCATTCCTCTAGTGTTTTCTAGTCCTAAATGGGTAATGAACAGAAAATGCAGGGAATAAAAACAATAAAAAAGTAAAAAACTTTCACACAAAAAAACCCCACCCAACCACCCCAAACATACAAAAACCAAAACATCACAACAAAACACAAAATACTCCCAGTCAACCAAAAAAACCTCAAAGCCAAACTCAAAAAAACCCTTGTAGATAAAATCTCAGTGTTTTTAAGGTCTGTATTATGTAATACCCAGTTAAATGCTGATGTGTCATTGTTGACGGTGTACTTGATTTGTTTTGTGTAAATTACAAGTAAAGGCACCCTCACCATTCAGTTTAAATGCTCAAGGTGGCAACAGTAAAAATTTTCAGCATATGGTGAAGCTAAATATGAAGCTTCCTTACTGCTGACCTACCCTATCCTTAAAACAAGCTCATGTTAAACCATTCACAAAAATAAATAGTGAAGTCACACCTCTAAAATAGCACAAACAACACCCAGTATATTTTATTTGTTACCTAACCACGCAGGAGACTCTTGCCAGTTTTCATCTCAGGCAACTTTTCACCAAGAGACATTGAGTAAAATGGAGAAGTCCGAATAAAAATTGAATTATAGAACTTGAAAATACAACCATTCTTTTTTTTGGCCCCCTCTGTCTGTCAGTTAAGTTTAGGAAAAAAAAAAACCCAAATCCCATGATTTCAGGACACCTCCTCCGTAGGTGGGCAAGAATGGAAGATACATGATTAGTGCTTCCACTGGTCTCCTGTAACATGACACACACACCCCCCACCCCGGCCCTTGCCCAAGGATGCACGTTAGTCCCAGTCTCTACAGTTACAGGTTCAAAGCACATATGGCACATATCTTGGAACAGAAACCAAAGTTATAGAGGCAGTGCTCTACAACATTCCAACATCATCACTGACAGCTGGAGATAGACATATGTTTATCTCCTCCTATTTTTGAACAACTCTGAAAAGTCCTTGTACTGTCGGTTGAGCCTGTTTGCCTTTACAGAAGATATATGGAATGTAACTCCAGGATATATTAATTGCTATCAAATCCCTTTTTTTTTCCTTTAGTATTAGCATATTTACCCTTAAACATGTATACACAATGAGAATGACTGCACAACTCCCTATGCATATCATCTACTAACACTATTTAAACCTGACAAAGTGGGATGAAAGTTTTTTGCTCCATCAAGGTCTTCTATCTGCAGCTGTTCCCCATGGCAAATCCCCATTTCAGTAAATTGGTGCTCTGTTCCCAGAACAGATGCAAAATCAAACTCACAATGAGAATACACAATGCAGCTTGATTCTAAGAACAAAGTAACATTTTGTGTTCCTAATTCTACATTCAAATGATTCTTTTTAATTGCAGGGGGAATTCCATAACCCTAGTAAAAATTTTCTTTTTTACTAGTTAGAGGACAAACACATTACATCAATATTTTATTTTTCTGTATGTGTACATTCTAGCTGTTATTTCTTAGCCTGTTATAGGCTGCAGATAGAAAAACAACTGTACCCCTCTCACTACAGTACTGGCCCTGACAGAGAGACATACAATCTATTACTGAGGTAGAGATACAGCATTTGAAGGTCAAATTTAGAGGTTTCTATTCATTAAAGACATACATCCCAATGAAAAATTTGAGATTCTGAACAAGCTGCTGCTTGCAGTATTGAAGTTACTTATAGAATTAAAGCAATACAACTAATCACCTTTTCAATTTTAAAATGCATCTTCTTTTGATGTATCAATTTTTTTGCCTTATACATGTCTTTTCATGTTGCACAGTTCAGAGTGCCTGCTGATCAAACAGATGTTTAATTCCCAGAGAATGTGCTAATGCCAGAAACCTGTACAAGCGACGCAAGTCTGTTGCACATGCAAGCTTACAGATCCACCAGTGATACTTGTGATTCCCTATGGAAGGATAACATGAGACTAGGTGATGAAAAACTATCACTGCGCAGGAAAGAACAGAAAGCCAACACTCTGGCTTGTTTAGTTAAGTGGAAAAGCTTGGAAGGAAACGCTTCTAAGCATTAGTCACACTGCACTATCAGAATCATAGCAAATAAACAAGAATTTGGCAAAGGCAGAAATGGGAAAGATCCTGAAAGTCAAACGAACAAATAGACAACAAAATAAAGCAGCTCTCTTATGAGATATATTGCTGCAGATATACAGTCTACAAAAAGTCTGTTTAGCTACCAAGTTTACCAGCCTAATTAAAACTTCTAATATATATCCATTCTTCTCTGCTGTTAGTTTGAATCACTTTTGTCCAGTTTGAATATACTAACAATGAAAAATACTTGAATATTTGAGTGATATATTTCCCTTAAGAGTTTGTGACTTTTCTGAAAACCACACCTGCTTTGAAAAAAAAGTACCCTCTGTAGTTTTATGATGGAAGTAGAGACATCAATTTTCCATAATAAACTTAATATATATTATTTAATTATATTTAAGCATGCCATAAGAAAACATAAAATAAAGAAGATAAATGAATGTTTACCGAAAGATATTCAACTGAATGGGAAACATTACCAGCACTGTATAAAAAATGGAAATCAAAGGAATGTTCTTTTGATGATAAACTGACTTTAACCAATCTTTAAATTTATAAATTTCCAGTTTTAAACCAGGCACATGTGAATTTGTGACTTTTTTTCTACTTTTAGTGGGATTTAGCAGCTCAAGGCCCAAATCCTTCAGGAAAGATCCTTCCAAATATCTTAGATACTTTATCTTATACATGTTAAGGGTTCTCCATATATTTAGATGTTCAGTTTAGAATCTGGGCATATGAATTTCTTTGATTAACCTTTCTCTTGTATGCCATATACATTACCTCAAAACATCACAATTAGAGGTTTTCATTTTGAACTACTTCTATTTAAAAGATTGCTTGAATACTTCAGACTTCTTTTTTATATTATCATCTTTAGGAAGATGTTACAGTATTCCTTCTACTCCCTTTTAGTGGCCACTACAGCCAAAATTATTCTATCAAGTGGTCTGGTTTTCTTTTCTGATATTCTTTTAAATACATTCAAGATGTCCATACCTAATAACAGAAGTTCAGGAGTATAAACCTGTACAACAGCTATATAGCTATTACAGTCCATTTTATCTTTCAGTTATTAAACTTAGGAAACCCTTATTCCTAAAACTACTAGTCCTTCTCCTCTTTCAGTAAACAGTTGATACAGCTATTGTTCAAAGGTCTACTTAGAGTACCCAAAATAAAGGAATGCTTCTGGCATGTAAAGGAACAAAAGAGTTTTATATGTAAAAAAAACAAACAAAACAAAACCAACCCAAAACAGTAATTCTTACATATTTATTTGATTAGAAAACAGAATATTGAAATTTTTTCCTATCTATGAAAAGATAAAAATGTCAATTCTTGTATTTCTGCAGTTCTATTTATAAACATTACAAACTAGTAAAAAAATGGAGACAAATTCCATTGCTTCCTTATAAACATTACAAACTAGTAAAAAAATGGAGACAAATTCCATTGCTTCCTAACATTCGTCTGAATGCTTATTTTGTTTCTTACACTGTCTCTGTTGGACAGAAGATATTTTCCCACATGACTTACCGGCAGTGTTTATGTGATCCTGTTAAGGTTTCAATCACAAAGCATTCCCCTTCATTCAGACAATACGCAAGATCCTTGTCTTTGCATGGCTTAAAGTGCTCAGATCGCTCAGTGGAATACGTTGTAGTATCTATGGAGAGAACAAAAAAGGAAAGAATTGCTGTAAGGCTAAATACTGGATATTCTTACGGTGTGATAAATACATTTGATCAAATTAGTCTCGGTAATGTTAAGTGACCAAGACTAACCAACAGCAAAAGCACAGGGCCCACAAACCTCAATACAACTGCAATATTATTTGCAATCGGATTTTAGATGGGGGAGGATGCCTCTATTTAGAAATATCTCCATAAAAAAATGAACTAGACTGCAACAAAGTTGGAATATAATTTCAACCCCTTCCAATTTCCAAAGTACCCCTTCTAAAATGTAAAGACACGTACTTTCTATCCTTTAACCACAACAATATTTTCATATTAATACACTGAGATATGTTTTTAAATATGATTCATAAATCTTTCACGAAAAATGAGTAGAAGTAGTTAATACAGTATCATTCTAAAAAAACACATAAAACCCACTAAAATGAAGGTGGGAAAAAACAACCAACAAACCAAGTACACAGGGTCAATGCTAATTGGATTCACCAGTCAAAAAATTGATCTAAAACTTAAAACTCAGGCAATGTACCACAGATTGTGATGTTTCAGGTACATTATGTGTAGGTTTCTATAGGTCCGGCCAAACACCTCTGAAACAGAGTTAAAAGGTTTGGTTACAGGTTAAACTGTTGCCTATACCTTTATATAGGTAGATAATTAGATTTGGAAAAGGCTGACAGTACATCAGTGTGAGTCCTGTTTTATAAGAACTCTCTTTAACCTTTCCAATCCAGTTGGATTAATAAATAATAAAGTGAAATTAAAGGAATTTCACTTTCCATAAGAGGAAGACGTCTGACTGACAGATATTTTAATTTTCTTCACTAAGACGTGCTTTTTTTCTAATGAAGTGTGATTTTTTCAGAGTAGATGTTGTAGGTTGGAAAGGATAAAACCGTTCCTCCCCACCACTCCCCGACGGGACTGTCCGCAGTCGGGAACGGGGCCGCGGCGCGCACCGGGAGCTGCCGGGGGCTGCGGGTGATGGCGCCGTGATGGCCGGCGGCAGCGGG
>VYZS01035774.1:1180-17050 GCA_013400695.1 Neodrepanis coruscans
TTATGTTTATATATAAGATTCCACCCACTTGTGGATGCATTATATCCCAAATATATCCATGGAAAATCGTAGATAAAATACAGATTATAGAGAGAAAACCAGCACTGGGATCATCAGCCGCTGCTTTTTGCAGGAACACCAAACGTTTTATTGCTTTTATCCCACTTTTTGTCAGCTCCACACACACACAGAGTGTCCTGTTTCCATGAGAGATGTGAAAAAGCACCTGGGACAGGCTGTGCCCTGGTCCCCTCTGAATTACACAGGGATTATTGGGATAAAAAAAAATCCTTTCTAACAAACCCACCCCAGGATTTAAGGATCCTCCTCTGCCTGAAGCCATCGTGTGACATTAAACAGAAATACAGAGGAGAGACACTTCCAAAGTGCCACAGGAATAAGGGAAATAAAGAAAGAAAGAGAAAGAAAGAAAAAGAAGAAAGGGAAGAAGAAAAAAGGAAAGAACAAAAGAAAGAAGGAAAGAAGGAAGGAAGGAAAGAAAGAGAGAAAGAGAGAAAGAGAGAAAGAGAGAAAGAGAGAAAGAGAGAAAGAGAGAAAGAGAGAAAGAAAGAAAGAAAGAAAGAAAGAAAGAAAGAAAGAAAGAAAGAAAGAAAGAAAGAAAGAAAGAAAGAAAGAAAGAAAAAGTGAGTTATTTCCTGTAAGAACAACAAGTCTGGGGTTTGGAACAGGATTGAAGATGAGTTTCGAGACAACCCCACTGCAGACAAATTGAGAGAGTCTGGAAAGGCAGCGCTTGACTTAGAAATTCAGAATTTATTTACAAAAATCACTAAAAAACAGAAAGGGAAATGACACAGAACTCTCCTCCTGGATATCCCCAACTCTAAAAAAACACTGCAGTGGAAGATCATTCAGTGAATTAAGACATCTGACAGGTTCATCTTCACACACAACATGTGCTTCAGTCACCAAGGCTTCAGGAGAAGAGAATTCAAACTCAACTCTTCTTAAAATAATGAAACTGCCAGGTTTCCCCTTGGCCTTCCCTCTTTTTAGAATTAGGGCAGAACACTTCAGCAGAGGAACAGACACGGGAATTTTAACTTTTCAGAGAAGGTACATGAGAATTATCAACACTCTCTGCAAAGCCAAACCCACAGTTTCATTTCCAAAGCTGTTAAATTTAACAAAAAAAGACAAGAGGGTGTGGGGAGGGAGCAGTGACAGAAAAGGCTGAGTTTTTTTTAACAAAGAACTGCATTTGAAAAGGGCATTATCCCCCCTCCCATAGTGTTTCCCCTCCCACACATCCCAGGAAGCTCAGAATACAAATGGTTCCCCACTCCCACCACACTGAAATCACCAGGCAGAAAACACACATTTTAAAAAAAAAAAGTAGAATAACCCCTGACAGAAGAGTAACAAATGCTAACCACAAATATCCCCTGCTACTCTAAATTAACACTGAGTTGTCCAGCTTCAGGTACAGTTTGAAGGGTTTTTTTATGGATTTTGTACAGGAATTGCACCTGTTTTTCAACTTGACTTCACCACCATGAAATATTTTTTCTTGAAGAGGAAAAAATCCCGGGGTCTCAATCAAAACAGGAGAATTCAACTTCCAGTGTTAACCTGAACCAGGACTTTACCCAGCTGGTTTTTATCTCCTTCCATATCACCACTGGACTTCAATCCTTTGGCAACAACAGCTTCCAGGGCCTGATCCACATTCCATTAAACACTGCTGTGGTGGCAACTGGAATTGAGAACCAAACCAGAACAAATGACATTTTCCTCAATTTAAAAACCAGCTGGGAAAGCACACTGAAGGAATTCCAGTCCCTGAGTAACCAGACATTTAAAAACTGCACCCTGTGGACAGTCACTGCAATGTCCTGTGATGTCAACACCGTGAACAGGAGGCCACAGAACTTGTCACAGTCCCAACGTGTCTGTGGAGTTGTTGCATTCCATGGTCTTGTTTTAATGAAACTGCAAGGGAGCAAGTGGGAAGTGGGATAAATAGAAAGAGTGTCTTTATTGTTTGAAGCCAAATTGGTCAGCTGGATCCCAGGAAACTCAGAGCAGTGGTGGTCAGCAGGTTCACTTCTTTGGATGTCCAGAGGATCTGTGCCAGGTGCCTTCAGCCAAACAGCAGGAGGAGGATGATTGTGATGGAGTTCAGAGCTATCAGTGGCACTGCAGAGGCAAAAGGAGGAGATTAATTGTGAAAATGTTCATTTCCACACTGCAAAATGGGACAACTTCATGTTTACCATGGGAGAGGGAGCAGAATCAACCAAATATCTGGAAAACACTTCATTTTCCTAGTGCAAAATGGGGACCAGTGGAAGGAGCCAGGCTCAAAGCCTAGGATAATAAAATTAGTACAAAACAACAGCAGAAGTGTTTTTCTATTGCCTGTTTTAACTTCAGCCCAGAGACTTGAGTTCTGTTTTCTCTTTAACCCAAATACCTCTTTCTCCAAGTGAAACTAAACCGCCTCAAAGTCAATTTCTGTCCTTGGCTTTTCTGTGATTTAAAATAAAAGTGCTGGTTTTCACTCAGGGGTGGGCAAGACTTGGTACCTCCTCGCTACCATCCCCTGTAAAAGGAATTTTTGCTGTGCTGTGTAATGAAAAACCATCAGTAACTTACCAACCAAGTATATTTTTTTTCCTGGCTTTCCTTTTAGAATCCCTGTAATAACACTTCCCCCACCCTGGTGCTCTCCATAAAATTAGATTTAGATGAGCTGAGATGAGATGGTTAAAGAGTCAAGGTACTGATGTTAATTCATTAAAGCACAGAAACAAGGCAGTAATAATAATAACTAATAATGGTAACAACTAAATAATAATAATAATATAGTTCCCTTACCTCTCATAACAGTCCTTACTGATCTAATAAGGTTCATTAGCTGTGCTTTAATTCCTGGTTCCTCTCCAAATCCTCCAATGCCTTGGTCACTTCCCCAGCCAACTGTGTCACATAAAAACACACACACCCATTTTAGGACAAAAAAACAGACTTTAGGACACAAAAATCCAACCCCAAACCATGCAACACAAGCCATGGGTAATATAAACATGGAATCTGTCCTGATTATGGTTTATACTGACACTGAAAGGCAAACTACAAACCAAGGAGCTTTAGTTCATCATCAGGTTTTAATATCATGGGCTGAAAACAGTCAAACCTGATGTTAAGTGGTGAAAAATCCATGTTTCTGAAGGAAACCCTCACCTTTTTAACACAGAGCTATTCCCTGCGTGCCCACAGTGAATTTATTTGGGTTTCAAAAAACAACAACAACAAAAAAACCTGTAAAAATAACCCCAAACCAACTACAGCCTGTCCACAGGCCTGAGAATAAAACAGCAAATCACTCCTGGGTGTGCCGGGATGATGCTTCAGCACTGGGAAAGGAGCTACAGGGCAAAAAAAAAAAGGGCCAGCACAGATTCCAGAACTGGAATTTCGAGTTTCATAACTGCTGTTAAAAAAAAAATAAATTTTGGGAAAAGAATTTTTCTGAGCACAACCAAAGTCCTGAATGTTTCCAGAGAGAAACCCTTTGCAGGGGGGCAGGGCCATGGGAGCAGGGATGTGTCCAGGGATTTCTGAGTCCCGCTGATTCCTGATTCCTGTGTCCTGTCATTCTGGGGATGAGTGGAACTCGGAGCAGCTCTCAATATTCCAGCTCCAGAGCCTTCCCAGTGTTTTGTTTTTTTTTTTTTCCCACCTTTCTCGTCTCCCCTCCCTCACCTGCCTCGCCAGCTGCTGCTTCCCACTGGGATAAGCCTGGAGCTATTCCCAAATCTTCACCCAACGCCCTCAATCCCCGCAGGTCCCAGGGAAAGCAAAAGAAATTCCCAAACCCAAACTGAGCAGATCCAACCGGGAAGGGGGGAAAAAAGGAGATCACCTCCTGCACTCCTGCCAAAAAATCCCAGCTCAGCCTTGAGTGGGGATTTTGGGATTCCCCAGATCAGCGCACTGGGAAGAGCAGTGGGTCACTGGGAATTTATTTTTGGGGGTTTTGTCTTTGTGTCGGTGGATTTTCCCTGTTTTATAGGAGCTCTGGTCCCTTCTGAAGGACAAGGATGCCCAACCCTGGGGATCGCGTGGACCGAAAAGCGCCATGTCCTAAAAAAATTCCAGGCACGGCCAGAGGAAGGAAAACCTTTGCGTGACTCCAAACCAGGGGCGTGGAACAGCGGGAATGGGCAGGGAAACAAACACAGTCATGGGGGCAAAACGGGGAAAAAAGACAGACAGACAGGCAGACAAAGGTACGCCGGGAGCTTGCTCCAAAATCCCACCGGGAATACCCGAATCCCTCCCCCCATCCCCGCGCGGCCCTCACCGTGCCGCAGGAAGCGCTCCTCGTGCAGCACGGCCACGGCGTTCACCATCAGCAGCGAGGCCTGCAGCAGCGAGTACAGCGTGAACGCCATCGGGGCCGCGATCGCGATAGGGATTGGGATCGCGACCGGGATCGGGACGTGGCGCGGAGGGGGGGCGGGGCTTGGGGAAGGGGGCGTGGCCTCAGCGCGGGGGGCAGCCGCGTTGGGTGAGGGCGGGGGCTTTTTAGTGGGGGCGTGGTTTGTGATGCCATATATGGTGATGGGCGTGGTTTAAAGGTCGGTGCGGGGTATGGGGGCGTGGTCTGCGCTTCCCGGCGCTCGCGCGCGGGAGGTGGATTCGCCCGTGGATCCGCCGGGACCGTGGGACCCTCGGGGCCCCGTGGGCCGCCGGTGTAATCAAGGGGTGCCTCGGATCCCCTTGAATCCATCGGGTCGGTGGATCCATCGGGTGCGCGGATTCCTCGGAGCCTCTTGCATCCCTCGGATCCGTGGATCCCTCGCGTGCGTGGGTCCCTCGGAGCCCACTGGATCCCTTGGATCCATGGACCCCTCGGATCCGTGCATCCCTCGGAGCCCCTTGGATACCTCGGAGCCCTCTGGATCCCTCGGATCCGTGGATCCCTCAGCGCCCCCTGAATCCCTCGGGTCCATGGATCTCTCGAATCCATGGATCCCTCGGAGCCCCCTAGATTCCTTGAATCCGTGGATCCCTCGGGTCCTGGATTCCTTGGAGCTCCCTGGATCCCTCGGCTCCGTGGATCCTTTGGAGCCTCCTGGATCCCTCGGATTCGTGCATCCCTCGGGTCCATGGATCCCTCGGAGTCCCCTGGATCCCTCGGGTCCATGGATCCGTTGGAGCCTCCTGGATTCCTCGGGACCGTTAATCCCTCGGGTCCGTGGACTCTCTGGAACCCCGTGGATCCCTCGGAGCCCCCTGGGTCACGGCACAGGCAGTGACCCGCAGGAAGCTCCGCTCGCCACGTGGGAAGTGCCCTTTGGTTGCGGTGCGGGAGGAAGGCGCATCCTCCTCCTCCTCCTCCTCCTCCTCCTCCTCCTCCTCCGTCGGTAGCGCGGTAACGTGGCGTCTCCCGGCGGTGGGAGCTGGCAGGGAGACATCGCCCCCCACGGCTATCCCTCATTAATGACCTCATTATCATCCCTCATTAGTGCGTGGGATGAATCAGAAACATAAACGCCTTCACATGCAAAAATATTTACCTTTCATCTCATAGCAGCCTTACCCCTCCCCACGCCCCGTGTTTTCTCATCGCAGATCCCAAATGTCGCTTGTCCACCATGTAAGGGATGCAGCACCCAAAAGAAAACAATTAGCTTTTATGTATCATTGATCAGGGCTTCTGGGTGGTTCTGCAGTCAAGTAGCAAAAATAATAACAACTGGAGCTCAGAGTTTCTGTTATTGGTGCACAAACCCCTAAACTCCAGAGAGTGGATAGCTTTTATTGCTCCATCAGGCCATGATGATATGCATAATCACTGTGGTTTCATGGTTATTAGATCCATTCTCTGTGCTGGAATTCATAACTTTGTGCTTAGTGTGGTGGACTGGAGGGACCCCATCTCATTTCTTTGCCCTGACACAGATTTCTGGTATAATCTGGACAAATTATCCACCATTTATCAATGTTGTGATCCACGCTGAGATCCAGCAAATGTGAGGTGATCTGATATTCAGCAATTAATTAAATGACGGGAGCATATAATCAATAGATGCTCGAACACCACGTGAATCCTCTGTGAAGAAACCCACACCTCAGCTCCTCCTTGTCTTCATCTTTCCAAAATATCACTTTTATAGTCATTGACATCATGTTATGCATCTTGATAATCATCACTATTAAAAAACATTGCATTTTAACAACTGGTACTGGAATCAAGGTGAAGCACCCCACCATCACAGCTGTAGCACATTTTGTTACTGGTTTACCTCCAAAATTACTACTGTTAAATAAGGGAGATAGATCAGAGAACAACAGTCAAACATATTCATCAGAGTTTTGTCAAAAGGATTTGTCATTCCAGCCTGAAAAAAGGAATATAGTTCCAATTCAGGGAAGCAAATAAAACATCTATTGCAGTTCTAGTGAGATCAGTATTATTTTAGCATATACTGAAGTATTTAATTGTATGAAATCTCAATTCCATAATCTGGCTCTGATTCTGCAAACTATTATGTGTGTGACTAACTTCACTTATGTCAGAAGTTAGTGCCACATGGGAACACACTCAGAAATTCCAATGTAACTTCTTTATCTCCCAACTAGATTTTTAAGTTTGGCATAACTGCAAACTTCTTAAAAACTATCCATTTTACATTTTTAAATCAAGCCATTTCTAGTTGCCCTGGGTCCCCCAGAATTTGCTAAAAGTTTGGAGTTTTTCTCAAGCAAACCATCTTTTTCCAACTATTAATAATCAAAAAAAAAAAAAAAAAAAAAGGCTGATGAATTTTACCAAGCTCCATACATGCAGAGAGAGTCACTATTGGGCTGAAAAGATTTCATCCCAAAGGTCATTACTATTTTTCAGGAAGTTGTGAGTGGTGACACACAATGGTCTCACAAATAGAGCTGCCTTTTGTTCTCAGGCATAACTTAGGGCACTGTGGCAGTAATTCTATAATTAAATACAGATAAATATGAGGGGTCACTTACAGGCATGTCTAATAACCACCTTCACCAAGTAGCATTTCCTGGGCTACCTCCTTACAGTATCCAACCTATAAATAAATCCTAACCTCAGTGAAGAGCTAATGCTTAGAATTATGGCACTGAAAAAAAAAAAAAGAAGAGGTTTTTACAATAAGTATACAAGTTATGGCTTAGTATTTTTTGCCCATAATTAAGATGTATTTCCAAAGAGCAGCTGCTATCAAGCTTCAATAAACTTGACATGATTTTCCCCTTTGTAAAATCCATCATGGCAACTTAACAACCACAGAGTCTTATCTCTGAATCATCACGTTACGTGGTTGAAGGGGAAACCAGACAAAGTTGCTTTCATTAGAAGGAAAGGGGGCTTTTTTTGCCCTTCATTAAGGTGTTATGTTTCAGTGCAGTAAATTCCTGTGGTGTCATCTGCAGGGTGTAGTCAATCACCATAAAGGAGAGTTTTAAACCACCTTACAGATGTCAAAGGATTAAACTGCAGTCTGGTGAGGTATTGTGAAGGCCTTGGTATTTTTTTTTATTCTCAGTTTGTTGTTCAGTATTGTCAGGCGGAGCACATCTCTCTGGGTCTCACTATCCCTTGCACTTAATGAGAATCGAGCTCATTGCTTGTGAGTTTTCAGGATTGTGTGTTGGTTTATTCCTGGTGAGCAACACCCGGTCAAAGGAAGACTTGTCATGACTTCACCCCCCTACACCCTTTTCCTCACTTGCCACCACCATATTGTGAGTTTATTTCCCAGAACAGCTTTGACAATCTCCTTCTTTAGATATTTTACAGTAAGAGTATTTTTGAGAAAAGTCTGCAAATTGGCCCAAACAATCCCACGCTGAAAGCGAAGAAATGTATTTTATTGGCAGCAACTTTTTTACCAGTTTCTACTGTAACTCCATTAACTGAAAAAAAAAAATCCGTGTGAAAACAAATTTAGGTTCTGTAGCTCAGTCAGGTGCTATAAAGAAATCCCATTGCTACATTTAATAGTTAAACTAAAGCCTCTGTCATCCCTTCTTCATCACACCTATAGCATTGTCAAACTGCTGTAAAGGTTAATGATGCATCCAGCTGACGTAACACATCCCTCGTAAGCACAAATTGAGTAACTGATTTAATGTCCAGCTGTTTGTTTCAACCACCAAAGCTGGGAATGCAGTAAGATTTCATACATTTGAGAGAATGTGTGTCTGGTTCTTACCCTTCAGCAACTACATATGGGAAAGGTCCTTGTCTTATCCATGACTCATGGATCGTGTCTGCCCTGCCTTATTTGGGAAGGGAAGAGCCACCCCCTTCAAAAACACAGCCTGCCTGCTTTCCTAAGGTTTGTACCTTGAGAGGTCATTGATTCAGCTTCATACACAAAAGGACTGCCTGGGGATTGAGGAAGAAAATGAAAACAAATATGAAATTTTGAATTTACACCTAAATTTATTGATGCTCTTTCCTAAGTTTATTGTACTTGACTCTGTAACCATAACAGCTTTTAAATGTCATCTATTGCCTATTGCTTACACACATATTTGTGTGTTGTTCATCTTGTTGTATCATTGATAGTCCAGTATTGACACTGAATCATGGAATGGTTTGAGTTGGAAGGGACTTTAAAGATGGACTGTGTGACTTTACATCATATGATGATTGTTGGCATCATTTGTGTTGTGTTTCTGTTGGGATACACCAGCCCAGAACCAAAAATCCTGTTACACTCAGTACCAGATATTTTTCCAGAGGTGACAGGCGTAGGAATTTTCCAGTCCATGTCTCAACTGGAAGACCATGGATATCAAAAAACACAGGGAGCACAGCAGTAAGGAATCAAACAGACTTTGTCAGAGAATTACAAGTCCCTGCTTAGCCCTGCCTCCCTGCTGACAGATGGGCAGGATTTGCAGGCATTGAGGCAGCAGCAGGTCTTAGGGAGGGATTTAGAGCATGGGGAAACAGCTCCATGAATTTTGAAAGGGGCTGGATTTTGACTCTGTGAGGCGAGCGGCGTGAAGAAGGAGGAGGGATATTGAGGGAAGGGAAGCCTGAGGCTGGTGTTACAGCAGCAGACAGGCAGGAGCAGCTCCCTAAATACAGGCACTGAGAGAAGGAAACCCAAGTGGCACAAAGTCTTAGGGGCATGGGGTTGTTTTTTTCCCACCATGGACTTGCAGGGGTTTATTTCCATCGGACCATGGAAAATGGTGTTGGTAGCAATATTTTGAATTAGGAATACAGCTAAATGATCATATAATAACATCAAAGGATCCTGCCACAGCTGAGCATCCTCTAGGGATGGATGACACATGCCTGCAGCTTTGAAATCAGGTTTGGTTTCCACCTCTGCTAGCAGAAAACTTATTCAAAGTGACATTTTGGGACAAATATGGAGGAGTTTCAGTGGTGACCAAAGTCCCACCACCTTTGTATCACGGATTTTCACTCAGGTCTGTGAAATGCCCACATGGATCTGTGCAGGGCAGCCTCACCTGTGCCTGCCCCAGGTCTCTCTTTTGGTAAATATCACATAGACCAGCTGGCACAGTGTGTCCTGCTGGGGCCAGACTCTCCACCAGCAGCTTCCCCAGGGAATAACTGGCCCCATCCAAGCCTGGAAGAAGAGGAAATCCATAGGCTGTATCCTCTGGGTTCCCAGCAGCAGTTAGCAAAGGACATGAAGTTGAAATAGCCTGGCCAGACCCAGGGAGCACATGGATCCCTCCTAGTGCCAGATCCCAGCCTAACCTGATCCCTGCAGCTGCCACCTGAATGGGGAGAACAGCCTGTTCCCAGTGAGCTGGTGTCACACCAGAGGCAGAGGGCATCGGTGGTGGGGAAGTTGTTGCAGCACAAATTAAAGATTAATATGTGATATCTTTCTTCAGGCTGTAAAACCAGGTGAAAACCAAACCACAGATCTGGTGACTTCAGAGACTGCAGCCTGTCCAGGAATGTTACCAGAGCCACAGAGTCATGCAGTTAGTAGGAAACTGTGTGCAAAAGGTTTGTTGCCTGCATAATGTCTGGGATTCACAGTGAGTCAGAGGGATTGGGAAATCTTTGGAAAAATAACCAGAATTCCCCCCCTGTATTTTATTCCCATTACTCATCCCACAGAAAGATACCACACAGGAAAATGCAAATATCTACAGTAAATTTTTAACACAACACATCATAGAGATAAAGTACATGCATCCACACTTTTTCTCCACTTCAATTAAAAAAAAAAAGTCAATTTTCCTGCATTTTCTAATACTTTTGTGGTACAAGTTCACAGTCTGGAGCTACAGTGGAGAAAATGAAGTGCAACATGTCAGTCCATCCACCCACTAGCACATATCCCCGAGTCCTTTATCCCCTTTTCTCTCCAGAATAAAGCTGCAGATAGAAGAAGCTGTGAGTTCTGGTGCTGAATTTGGAGGTGTTACTGCAGGAGAAGCAAAGGAGAAAGACAGCAACTCAGAAATGGAAATTGTCTCTTCAGAGATGGCAAACTCTGGCTGGGTGTGCATTTTGCTTGTCAGGAATGTAGTTTATACACATGGGGCCAGTCAAATCCACTGTGGAAATCTTTTCAGAGCTGTTTTTTGTCACTGTAGCGTTTTCCGCCACCGTAGGTGTACTGAGGTCTTCGGAGGAAAAATTTGATGTGCAGCGCCTGGCACAGCAAAAATGGAGCAAAAACCCAAATCATTGGGTGTCTGATCAGCATGAAAAGCTGCTGGTATTTTGAACCCCATTCAGTTAATAACAGGATCTAACTAATGCCAGCACAGAGTTGATAGCTGGAATAGACCTGATTTAATCAGGCCTTTTCCTCTCCCTTTAATCATCTGCCCTTTAAAAGNCCCCATTCAGTTAATAACAGGATCTAACTAATGCCAGCACAGAGCTGATAGCTGGAATAGACCTGATTTAATCATTTAGGGAAGTGGCCTTTTCCTCTCCCTTTAATCTTCCTGCCCTTTAAAAGAACACATCTTATGCCCTCATCACCCTCCTTAGTTTGACTAGATGCATTAAAACTAAAACTGAACAAATTTTCTGTTTGAAGAGATTTCTGAAAACTTATCATTTGATTTCTCATTATAGAAGCAAACTTCACAAGGAATGTCCCTCCTCTTGTGATTTTGGTCTGTTGAAAACAATGAGAATGTTGGCAGTAGTGAGAAATCAGGGGCTTGGGTCTCTTTGTTTTCCTCAGCTGAATATACTTTTATATATATATATATATACATATATGTATGTACATACATATATGTACATACACATACATATATATGGGTATGTATCTGTATATGTAGCATCTGGGGATGAGGAGAAGAATTTGGGACAGATGTAAAACAAAACCAAACTTCATTGCCCTAAACTGATATTACCCAAGCACCCACACCAGTGATTCTCCAGCCACTGCTATTGCTGATGAAGGAGCCTGGGAAGATCCCAGGAAGTACTAGGGCTTGTCAGACCCTTCCTGTGGGCTCCCTGATGACTCTTGGCTCACACAGGAATTGACTCCTGCACACATTGCCTTGGAAACCCTGAGTCCTCTCCTGCTTCCCTGTCACTCACCTCCGGAGAACATTTATTGCGATGGTGATGACAACCAGCAGTAGGAGGCTTCCACTGAGAGACACCATGACAATTGCATAAGTGGAGTGTAGTGAACCTTGGAGAGAGCGTGGAAATCACAGGTAAGTTTTGCTAACAGAGAGCTTTAAGAAAAGCAGCCTTTTGTGAAGTTACCCCAGGTTGTCACAGGCTGAAAATACTGACTGTCCTGCTGCTGCAAACCATGGGGTGACCAGTTCTGTGTTAGAAAAGTATTCTTGGGAACTACTTTTTCTTCAAAAATCTCACAGCTCAGTTAAGCAACTCGTGGGTCTTTAGCTACCGAAGAAGAAAAGGAAAACTGCTTTTCAGGGCTTAGAAATGCAGCCCTCTGAGGTGGAACAGTCTGCCCTGCACTGCTAGATCACAAAATTATTCCATCTGGTCACAGTAAAGCCAAGGCAGGATCCTGAATCTTACTCTCTAACCAGCACTTTCCATCCATTTCAATTCTTTTCAATCTGCTTCCATCCATTTTTTTGCTCTTGGATTTAAATCCAAACTTCAGGGGATGAAAATTGGCTTACATCCCCCATCTATCCCAGTTTCCAAGTCTCCTACTCCTTTTTTTTCTGCTGCACCACCTCCTTTTATTTGCACCACTCTTCCCACCCTAAAAACCCAACAGAAAGGTCTACCACAGCTGATTCACTCATTTCTTTTCAGTCAGTTAAACACCCTATATTTGCTCATCTTATATACTTGATAACATTCTCAGTATCAAATAAACATTGCTAAACTGATTTAAGATACTAATGGAAAAAACAGGAGAGTAAAACACCTTCTTCATCAAAAACAACTGTGTTGTGGAGACCTTCATCACCAACAGGGGCCATGCTGAAAAATTAAGGAAAACAGACATTCAGAATGTTGTTTAATGTTCAAAACCAACACACTCACTTTAGATTCCTTTATGGCATCTGATTATTTCACTGTCTCACGTGTGAATTATCTTTACAACTGACCTGTGAGTTTGCTTTCACTGTTCTGCAGATTGGAGATTAAAGAAGTTAATCTGACAGAAAAAAAAACCCTAAATTTTTCTGTTAAGGCAATGAGCTTGACTTCGTGTTTGTCTATGGCAGCTAATCTTTATAGAATCACATATTCTTAAAATAGTTTGGGCTGGAAGGGACATTAAATACAATCTTGTTCCAATACCTCTGCCATGGGCAGGGACACCTCCCACTATCCCAGGTTGCTCCAAGCCCCACCCAAGCTGGCCTTGGACACTTCCAGGGATGGAATTTTGGCATGAACAAGAACACTGGCATCACACTAGCAGTCACTTTTCTGTAATTCCAGCTAATTTAATCCACAACACAGGACAGAGGTTATACCTTTTACTGCCTCCAGAGGTGGAGAGCTTAACTCCTGTGACATAAAAAAAGTAACTAGAAATGATCAACAACTAGTTGGGAAAGGTAACAGGGATGCAAAACACAATGTCTTGCTTTGTGGCAAATAACATTATTTTACCACAGCAATACCAAAGCCCTCATCCAAGCACTGACTTTCTCAAAATGATGAGTAAAGCTTTCTTCAGGCAAGAGTGCATCATTAACTTAATACCAAATGAAACTGAGACTAACAATGAGTCTTTAATGTGTCAGAGTCTTTTTCACGGATGGGAATCTCAAGGGTATCTCCTGCCTCTTGGTTTTATGATAAGATTCCCCTTGGTGAAGCTTAAAACTATGATACCACTTATTATTGGAAAGTATAATGGGTAAAAAGCAGGGGCTCAGGTCAGATCCAGGTGCCACTTTGTATTAATACTGCCACACATAAGCACACACATATTTCCAGCTTGCATGTGTGAAATGCAGTTTTCAAATCGTTATTTTATTCTAGTCTAGCTCCTTTTCTTTTGAATAGAAATAAATTGTGGAGTCACGTGTTACATCCTGATGACATCCAGTTAATAAACCTGAGAATAAATTGTCTGGGAATGTTTTCCTATCTAAAAGTTCTACACAGAATCATAGACTGAGACCTCCAAAGGTGATCTAGTCCAACTCCCCTGCCACAAGAAAGGACACCTTCCATTAGCCCAGACTGGGTCCTGCTCCAGCCTCACCCAACCTGACCTTGAATGTCTCCAAGGCTGGGGCACCCATAATTTCCCTGAGCAATCTGTGCCAGTGCCTCATCCTAAACTATTTCTTCCTTCTGTCTAGTCTGATTTCCCCCTTTTAGTTTAAAACCATCACCCCTTATCCTGTCACTACAACTATACCCTTCCTATCAACATGAACAAGAGTGATCTGCAACTCCTGCTTTTATAAAGCATGGGTAGTAAAAAGAGGCAGCACAGTTTTGTGAAATGCCTCCAGGCTGCAAATATGGACAGTCCAGGCTTTACCTCTTGTCCATTAATGCCTTTGAATAAACTGAGATGTTGGCCCAGAATCTGTGTCAGGCTCTCAGGTGAAATTTCCTCTGGTGTAGGGAGGGCTGGGCTAAATGTTACTTAGAATGGAAAACCAACTTGAATGCTGTAGGGTCCTCCAACCCCCCAAGATACAACCTCTTTTTTTTCACATCAGCAAGATGTCCTAAGAAGAACCTCAGTGTGACACTTGAAAAATGTCAAAGAAATACACCATGGTAATTAAAATATAGAACAGAATAAGATTATAAATTTCTGGATTACCTTGTGACTGCTGCAGATCCCTTTGTCAGCGCCATGCTGCTCAAACCTTGCCTGAAAGTAAAGCTGGTCTTAAGGCTTTCAGACTAATTGCTCACTTCATTTGCCTCTGTTGACTGCATCCTTCCCTCCGTGCTTTTTATTGGGGCAGGGTAATCTCTTCCGTGTGCAGACATCAATAAATTGTGGAGGTGGATCAAACAGAGGGTTTACTCACCATCCTTTTATTAAGCAATTCCTTTCACAATCTCTCTGGTGGAGCAGGAGGCACAGCTGGACTCCACCCAGGAGCCTGCCAGGGCTTCCGCTGGGCACGAGACCCTTTCTGGTGCATAAACTCCTCCAGGAAAACTGCCTCTGTAGCTTGTGCTCAGGAGTCACTGCAGAAACGTGCCATGTCCCAGGCGGGCTGCCTTTGAGTCTCCTCCAGAAGGCTGGGTGGAAAGGGCAGGCAGCCCCATGGTTTGGGTTGCTCTGCAGGCAAGGAAACCCCACCATGTGAGATGTGTTCTGGCCAGGGGAAGCTGTTGGGCCCATGGTAAGTCTGAGCCCTGTCTTTGCTCTCTGAGTGTTACACAGTCTGACCTGAATCTTTGCACTGAAAGGAACAAGGCAGGAGGTCAAGGAGCTGTTGTTGAGCTGCCAAATGGTGATGGCCAGTTTTGGTTTTCAGATGTGTGGTGTTTCTTGCAGCCTGGCTTCACTGCACCATGGGCAGGAGGATAACATCAGTCCACTGCATCACCCATCTCTTCCCATGCCTCTGGGAGGGGAGTCACATCTCCACAGCTCTGGACCTTGTTTTGCTCTGCAACAGCCCCCATTCCCTACACCACACTAGAGCTGAGCTGGGAACTGCACCAAGTTATCTCGTGCTTTGTGGTCAGAGAAGGAGTGGTGCTACAGGGTGGAGGCTCTTTTTTCGTTAACAAAGGCACAAAGAAAACATTAATAAACCCCAGATTGGCAGGTATTTCAAAACAATAGAGGTTGACACTTTTTTCCGACTGTGCTTAGATAAATAGCTACACAACAACTCCATGTCTTCTTACGTCACAGAACCAAACAGGACCAAAGCACCTCTGCAAGTCCCCTGGAGATTTTTTGGAAGGATTTCAGATGTTCACAGTCCAAGCCACTGAGCATATTCAGGTACAAATTTTCTTTTATGGCTTAAGAAAGCAGATTTACAGAAAGATGAACAGCAGAGAGTAGGCTTGCAGGTATGTTTTTGGTTAAGTCACACATCAACCATCCCTTCTGTATCATCCATAGCAGAGAACACTTGGTGTGAATGTACCTTCTCTCTCTCCTTCAAAGTATCACTGTCCTTTTGTTTGGCTTTAAGCCAGAACAAGCATGATGTTCAAATAGTTTCTGTTGTACATGCCACAAAAGAGTTAATGAGAAGGAAGGACTTTATGTTCAGGCAGGGGCCAGTGTTTTCCTTCTTTATCAAACAAAGAGAACATTCAAAACTGAGATTGCTTTGTGGAACTCATTTGTAATTTTTGAATCTGATCTGGAGGTCACCAGAGTTTTAATGGGAATCTCTGTACTGATTTCTCTGATATTTCTGATTGTGTCCTGAGGGAAAAAA
>VYZS01035781.1:0-11692 GCA_013400695.1 Neodrepanis coruscans
AAAGTTGGGAGCCTTGGCTGTCTGGTGCAGGGATGCAACAGGGGTGGAGCCACCTGGTTGATGTTCCTGTTCTGTAACTCCACTGGCCTGTTCATCTCTGTACAACTTCCTTACTTTGTGTCCATATTTCCAGGCAGCAAGTTGAATAAGGCAGCAGATGTTATTAGGAACATGATTTTCTTAAGGTTACACAATTAATAAACTGTGAAGCTTTTCTTGCTCTTTTTAAAGCTTTGGGGGGTGCACCATTATTAGCCAATAATCCACAAGTGCAAAGCTACACCACAGGGAATGTTTCACTGAAAAAACAAAAAGCTTAATAAAAATGTATTTCCTGGCAGCAGGAAAAATACAGAAGAATTTGTCTGCACTGGGGTTGCTGTAAAGAAAATTATTTCAGTGGAGGCCCCTCTGTTACAGGTAAGGTGTTAATTAATGAGTGAAGCATCCCAAAGTCATCAGTAGGTGGTTGGAATGTTGCAGCTCAATCCCATTCATATTATTAAGCACTGGATTGTGCTGTGGGAGGAGGAGTTTCTGGCTACATCTTCCAAGACCAAATGCAACCTCAGTGACTTTCAAACCAGCAGTTGGGAGTGAGCATGTTGGTGGCACCCATTGTGGTTTTAGTACAGTGCTTTGCAATTATTTACATTTTTAAGGAAACGTTGGTGACATGTTTTCTATTTGTAGTGTTCTTACCATGAGTTTTTCTTCTTTCATTTTTTCTTCACTTTGTTGTACACTTTGCCTGGAATTAAAGTTCTTTGGGAAGACTAGAACCGTCTGTTTGCAAACCTCTGTGCCTTTTGTCAGTGTGAGATGCTGAGGGGAAGGATCCTCAGATCCCCCCAGTCCTGTGGGCCTTGTTTAGGGGGAAGAAGGACCCAGATGTTGTTTGCTTTGTGTCCCACTTGTTTCCTTGCTGTGACTGAATTTTACATTCCTTGAGACTGTGTTTTACTCCATGCTGGGTTGATGAACTTGTGATTCAAAGCTTTACATTAAAAGGGTGGGAAAAAGCAGAGTCATGTTGCTCAACACACTGAAATTTGACTTGACATTTGTCTTCACTGAAGGAAAGAGGGGGTTAAATTCCTTTGATTTAAAGCAGGGACTTGAAGTTGAAACTCCAACCTCTCAGGTGAGCTCTTGGATCACAAATCCATTAAATATTTCATTTTCCTGTTTCAAACGTAGTTGCTGCTTGACTGGGCACGAAGCAGGGATCCCCTGTGCTGAGGGGAATACCCAAACCACAGAGCTGCACTTTCATTTTCTCTCACTCAGAGAGAGTTTGTAACTGTTCTACACAGGAATCAAATAAAGCCTGACTTGTAGCTTTAGATAACAAGATACTGTGTGATAGCACAGCCTTGGAAAGTATTCAACACTGCAAAAGTTTGAAGCAACAGTTTAATTTTTAAAAAAAGTATCATGGTTTTAATCTTCACTATTGCTTTTACAGTGTTAAAATTTAAAGGATGTCCAGCATGCCTTTCCTCACATCCAGATTCTCTTTAACAAACTCAGTTATATGAAATAGACATTTTATATTGCATTAAAACAAACACACACAAAAAAAAGACAGACTTTCTAATCACCTGGAGTCACATTTCAAAACTAGCAAGTCAGGCAGTTATCCAGCAACAACCTCCTTATTTTAAACATTTTTTTTTTCTTTAAAAAAAGGTATGAAACAGCAGTGACCCAGCACTAGCCTAGCTTTTTAAATACTAAAGAGATTTTCATCAGTGTAAAATTTGAAAAACAAACCAGCTGCCACCACCGGGGTGTGAATGATGTGGGGTCAGAGTCCAGCAATGACCTCCTGCTGTAATTCTGGCTGTTCACTCTACAAGTCCATAATTCAGGGCCCACCAAAAGGCAGCAACAAGCAGAGCTGCAGGTACCAGCTTCTGGCAGACACACCTGAAGGGGAGCCTGCAAACCTGGGGGGAGGAGAAAGGGGATGGTCAGTGGAGGTAAAAAGCAGCAAAAAGAGGCAGAAAAGCAAACCCAGGGATCCTCCAGAGTGAAGATTCCTGGCAGCAGGCCCTGCTTGTCTCCCCTGGGATAGACCTTAAGTGGGAGCTGCTTCCCTCTCCCTGTGAGTTGTGTGGGATTTGGGCAGCATCCCCTGTCTATAAAGGAGAAACCCCAGCCTTAGGCACAAGAAAATAAGGAATAAACCCTGACCTAGAGCAACATTGCATCCCTTCCTCACTGATACTTAAAGGGAATGAGGTGTGGCTGTTCCCTGCTTGTCCACAAAAAGGTGGGAGAGAAGGGAGAGGCCATACCCAGCTTCCATAGCCAACGATCCTCTTGGTCCACTTCCTGCTCAAAACGTTGGGGAAGCTTCTTAGAACACTTGTAATAATAGTCCATGTCTGGAAAACACTGGTAGCAACTCTGGGGGATCAACAGAAAAGTATGGGCATGTAAAGTGGACTCTAAATGATACCAAAGTTTAGAATATTAAAAAAAACTACACAAAATCACAACCAAAAAAAAAGCCAACCAAAGGAAAAAACCAAGCAAAACCACCCAATGTAAGTCTATGTGTACACTTATATTTCTCTAAATACTTAGGAAGAAGACCTTGGGAAGCTCAAGGTAATTTGCTTTCTGAATGAAGTGATGAAGTGGCAATCTGGTGTGTAGTCTGTGGAAACAATTTACATTACCAAGCTTTTCCTTGCAAAACAAGCTGCAGTTCTGCCTTCTTAGATCCTCTACGAGGCAGCAGGAGCAGCAATGAAATTTTTTATTTTGTGAACAGCAGAGTTGCAGTTTATCACAGGTGGTTTTTAACTTACAGTCGTGCCAGGTGGAGCAGAGTGTCTTCTAATGTCCTGTGGTACCTCCTGTTAAATTCATCCCCAATCTGGGCCAGCTGGTGGCCTACCTGAGTGGCTGAGCTGCAAGAGGTGGGATGTGCACATTAGAGGGAAGTTCTGCAACAGCAAGGCCTGAAAAGCTCTGGACAGATGTCAGGTACAGTCACTGCCTCCACAGCTGGGCTAAACTGGGCATGGAAAAGGGAAATGGTAAGGGCATCATGTTTTTTTCCCCCTGTTATTTATGGGGTTATTGATTATCTCTGTGCATTCTGAAGTGCTTTGATGTTTTCATAAAAAAGTTTGGTACTTTTGAAAAAAACATGATTTTTAAGGTGTCTTATTTCTTATGGAATTCTAGTTTGGGTTTGCATTTATTTTTTTTCTCCCCCAAGTCAAAATATTTAAGCAGCCTTCACTTAGAACCTTTTGAAATGTTACAAAATCTTACAAAAATGTTGGGTTTCTCTTGCAAAAGATTGACTCCAGTGATTTCCATGATGCTATTGGGTGGTACCCTGGTGGAACTGACCAAAACCTAAAGGCTTTTAGGGAGGTCCTGGGGCACACAGAAACCTGAAAACAACACCTGTGGCAACATGTTGGTGCCAAAAACTGGCTCTGTTTTCCTGGTGAGAATTTCCAATTAGATTTAGCTTCTTGTAGACACACAGATATGAATATGCTTTTTATTTTGACTGCTGAGGTCTGTTTGTGGGCTCTGCTGAACAGTGAGTGGGTTTCAGAGCTTAATTCTAGAGATCTGCTTAAAAAAACTTGGGCTTGGTTTGGTCAGTCCAAAAAACAAAAAAAAAACCACCACAGAAAGGAATTTTCACAGATGGGGCAGAAAGGCAGCCCCTGAAGTGGAAAAAATATATGTGTGGGATTAGGAAAAAGCCAAAGCAGCAGCAGCAGTTTGTTGTGAGAGGCGCCTGGAGAATTATGTAAAAATGGCTTCTTCAGCTGTTTGTTATAACAGGTGGGTTTCTAATGAAGAGCCACATCTGTGTCCCTGTGCAAGATAAAAACTTGCAGACACTTTGTGCAGCCTAATCTTGCAGAAGTCGGTGTTAAGCACTACAGGTTATCTCCACTTGCATCTATTCCACTGCCAGCAGGGTCCCCCTCTGATTACTTGGCTTAGCAAAGTCTTGTGGAAAGTCTGGGGAGGACAGAGGGAGCATTAATGTGCTGTGATACCTGATATCAAACTCCATTTGCTCTGTGGTGTCTGGGATTGTCTGGAGGTTACTGTAGGTCTCCTCTCCTGGTGCTCCACCGGGGTAGCTGGAGAGGACAAAGTGCCTGGGGATTCTCCTGGTCTGAGACATCTTAACTCTGCAACGAGTCAGGAAAGACAACCTTGTTACTTAAGGGCTCCTCAGTTTAGATGGAAATGGTTTAAAGTGCTCTTAGAGTTACTCCTTTTACCTCCCCAGCCAGAGCAGGAGCCTTGCTGGCATAACTATTTTAAGAGCAGTCAAAGGAAAGTTTCAGTGACCCAGCAGATGTTCAGCAATCTGAACAAGCAGCATTTAGGTGGCTGCTGCTTCATAAGGGCCCAAAACAACCTAAAGATTGGAAAATCTCAACAAATATAGCTGGTGCAGACAAGTATAGTTTCTCAGTAGTTTCACTTAGTACAAGGTGCTCTCCCACACAGTTGGCCTGGCATTAAATCACTCTGACCAGCGCAGATCCCCAGGCAGCAAAGTGTCTAAACCAAAATTAAATGGCTGTTCCTCAATCTTTGATTTGGACCTGAGTTTACACACCTTCTTCAGATGGAAAGGGAAATTACAAGCAGCTCACCATAGAAATAAATACAACAAAGACTTAAACCTATTAACAAGCTTTCCACACGGAGGAGTAGACAGTAGGAAATCAGTGGAGCTGCCTCCCTGTGCAATGGGGAAGTTATTTGGGAAACACTGAGAGAGCAGAGCTTGGAGAGGAGCTGATGTTTTCGTAGTCATTAGGATTGTTTTATTTGGTTTATCAAGGGAAACAGTATCAGAGCTGTGGAACATTTCAAGCTACACATGTCCTGGGGAAGGTAACACTTGTGTCCCTTGGATATCTGCTGGGTCTGCCTCTTGTCTCCATGAGCTTGATTACAATCTGGAGATGCTCTGGTTTTACCTGGAATTGGTTTTACCCAGGTTTTTTTAGTTTCTTTGCTTCCCAGCTCTGTCATTACAGAGCTGATCCCCTTTGCTGTTGGAGTGACCCCACACAGCAACAAAGGGGGATTTCCTCCAGCTGGATTCCTCTCTCCTTTCAAGAACACTCTCAGCAGGTCAAATGAACAAAACTCACACAAAATATGAAATGAAATTAAAACCAAGCAAAAGTAATGTCCCTTGGATGGGGATTTGGTTTGAAACACTTCTGCAGTCTTGTAAACTCTTCAAATTTTGGGATGAGGTGAGCAGGGCCTTTGTGCCCTGAGGGAGCTTGATCAATATTTAGAAGCAGTTTACATTTGCCACAAAGCATAATTATTCATAATTAATGTGTGTACATTATTGCACAAGCAAACTCACAGAAATGTGATACTAAATAAATAAAAATACACTTGGTTTAAAGAACAGTAGGATAATTTTAGTGGTGTTTAATGTGGCTGGGGAAAAGCAGGTTACAGCCTGGTTTCAGCTGGGTAGGTGTTGTGTGTCATACAGGTTGTAGTTTAATCTTCTGGGGGTTTCCCTTCTATTTGCAGCATTTCTGCTTTCCTTACCAAGATGTTTATAATCTAAGATTTTCAAGATATCCTGAGCTCTGAAGAACTGCGAGTTTAGCAGTGACAAAGAGGAGCTGGGGTTGGGTCTTCTGACTTTTTATTTCAACTGCTGTGAGGGAGTTTTGTGACCCCACTCACGTTTCTGAGGGGAAATATCAGTGTCTTGTCTTGCACAGAAGCACTTTGTGAATGCATTTTACAGGTGAGTTACAAGCCAAGTGCTCACTTGTCCATCCCAAGTGCCAGTCCTGTGTCTCAGTAGAAACAGAACACACAGAGTTGGACTTTTGGAGCTCCAACAACCCAACTGTATTTATGGCCCATGTGTACAAAAGTAGAGATTTAAGTATGTAGTGTATTCCTGGGAGATTCAAACAAGTGGAAATGTATTCATCCTGTTTCCTCACAGATCATGAAGTTACTGAAAGTTATCAAGTAAAAGAAGTAGCACAGTGGATAAAATGCATTCAGAGCAAGCACAGTCAGCTGTCTATAGCACATGTATATGAACTATTTTAGGCTTTCAGAACCACACAGTGAGGGGGGGGAAAAAAAACCTAAAAAAAAGGTGTCTTCTTTTTCTCTCTCTTTTTTTAATTTTTCTTCTTCATTTCTAGACTAGGTGGTGGTTTCACATGCACAGGGCCCCCCAACGGAAATGTCTGTATCTGTGTGAGCTGAGGGCTGTGTTCTGAAAAAGACCTATAATAAGTCACGGCACCAAAGGACTCAGACATGTAAACAAAGCAGACAATGCCACAACAAAAGCCCAAAGTGCAGCATGTGCCACCTCACACCTGTTAGCTGGATAATGCCTTCCTCCCACAGGCTAAAAAAGAACCTGTCAGAGCTGCTCTGCACACACACAAATGCACAGCAAAGTCACATCAACTGGACCTGTTGTGTTCCTCAGGTTTGGGTCTGGGCAGGGGAAGCAGGATGTGTCCATCCTCTCCCACCCCATCCTGCACTTTTCCTTCTCTCTGCCATCAGCAGAATAAATAATGGATTTCTAGTTGAAATACATACCTCATATTCTGCTGAACAAACACAGATTTTTAAAAAAGACAGCCTAATTATATGATGGAAGTTATGGCACAGCAAAGCTAGGAATAATTACAATGCATAATTTACTGTGTTTTAAAACTGCTTATGACAACAGAAAACTACTACAAATAATCAAATTCCGATGTTAGGGCTCAAAACCCTCCATAAATATGGATTTCCAGACAGGACCCTCACCCTTTGGCCCCCAGGTATCAAAGCACATCTCAAAAACTGTCTCAGATTCTACCAGCTGCCCATGCAAACTAAATTTAAATGAAAAACAAACAGAGGCTTGGTTGTTTGCATATATACCTCCAATCCATAGCCAGCCCTCTGAAAACATGACATCACCCTCCCTGCTGGGAATACAAACCTCTAAGGCCATTTGACAAGGACAAGTCTTTGATAAAATGGGCAAAGATTAAGAGCTGGTTGAGGTTTTCAGAGAAACAGGAAAGATGAGAGGGTTTGTTACTCCTTTTTGAAGAGTGCAGGTGAGTTAACCCAGGCTGCTGGATTAGCTCTTAAATCAGGATCAGGTCAAAGAGCAGAGATAAATTAATTCTTTGTCTCATGCTGTGTTCTCAGCTTAACATCAATGACCTTGGAGACTGTTTACACAAAACACTGCTTAATATTGCCTCAAACAGCTTTTAAAGGCACACTTCTGTAAATCTGAAAAAATACACACTTGGCTTCTTACATTTCACTTCATTTCTGGTTTTCTGCTCAGTAAGTTGGTGGGACAAGATGGGAATCTACCACAGGTTCTCTTACCTCAAAACAGGAGAGGAATGAAGCATTTTATTATACTTAAACATAAAAAAATGTATTCCTTAAGCAAGTTGTGTGACCTCAGTAGCAAAAGAAGTGAACACAGCAGACTTTCAGTGGAGAGTAAAGTCTTTACTTTTAAAGTAAAGAGCCTGAGCAGGTATTTTGCATTTCAGTCTCTGCTGAAAATGTTTATGGGGCCCTGATTCTGAGCCAACACTTGTAGAATCCCTCAAGATTTTTTCTGCACCATCAGCATTTTCATGTTGTCTGTGACAGCAGAGAATAAGAGGTGCACACCTTAAAAAGTAAGTAGTATAGTCCTATCCACATGAAAAACCCATGATTTGACAAGCCTACAAAGGATCCTTGTCCTTGAAGAGCCTGCTGATCCCTTCAGTGCTCACAAACCTGTTTAATCAATGGCTTCTAAATACAAAGAAGAAATTAGGGGTGTCTGCTTGTTAAAATGAAAACATTCAATTCCCAAGAGGTTTTATGGGAAGAACTGCAACACTGAAGAGAAAAATATATTGATACTAAAGTAAAACTGCTTCTTTTAAAAGCTCCACACACTCAGATTTCTGTTTTGGGACAGCACCACCTATCTCAGGGACACTGGCTTTGCTCTGGGTGTTTACAAAGAGTTAAAGCTTAGATTGAGCCAGAAAGCTTCTGCTCTAACATTTACATTTCCTTTTCAAAACATCTTCTGCCCTTTGCACTCCCCAGTCCCACCAGCAGGTCAGGACTCTTTTACCATAAGTTAAGAGCTTGGTTAAAATCATTCCTTGATTTGCAAGGCCAAGTTGTAGGAGGTCAGTCTGCCAATGCATGGAGTCATCTCCTACAGGTGCCTCTGAAATCCCAGACACTGCTGCTGGGTTGGGCAGGTGAGAGAAGCTGTTCATACTCAAATTGAACTCACTGTTTGGGCTGTCACTCTTGCTCTGCACATCAGCACACAGAATTAAAGTGCCACCCTCTTCTCAGTGTTACTTGGGCTCCCTGTATTGGTAAAATGCTGATAGGAAGAGTTTTACAACCAATACTACACTTAAATTACAAATTTATTATATTACTATAAATTATAAAGGGACTATGACTTAAAATCCTAGTTCACCTACAGTGTTTTACTGTTTGGGACCTTTTTTCACCATAAAACTGGTACTTCTTTGCAGACACTGCAACTCTCAATAAAAACAGGGTTTGATCTATTAAACAGATCAAACAGACAGAACCCACCGTGAAGAGCAAACAAAGATGCCAGAAAGATGCCCAGAAGCCAAACTGCCCCAACACAACACTGTATTTCTTCACACACAATGTGTTCTTCACTCATTTTCTTTCGGTAGCTTTGTAGCCCCCACTGATGTAAAATTTGATTTGGTTGGTTTTTTTTTTTTGGCTAGTTTAATTTCAGATTTACACTGCCTTAGGTGGGGTTTACTGCTCCCTTTGGCAACCACAGCATCAAACTCACATTTATGCTACTCCCACCAGCTCTGCTTTGGCCCTGCAGAAGTTGAGTGCATTCAGTTTTTCGTAGTCCTCTCTTATGGTCTTATTGATACAAAAATCCTTAAAAAGAGCTATGACAGCCACCCAAGCAGGTGGAGAAGGCAATTTTGTTACATTTCTTTCAGAGAGCCAGGGTGTCTACAGCAGTGGCATTTCGATATCAGGTCAAACACCTTGAATAAACACTGATTTTCTACTCAGTGCTAACTCCCATTCTACTGCCATGCGCTAAATAAAAAACCAATAAATTATAATTCATGGATATGTTAACTCAAGATAACTTCGTCATGTACCTGTGACAGAAAATGACGATGGAGTCTGTTCTGTCTTGTCACACACAGGTTCAGGCTCACTTTCCATTTAAACACCTACAAATCTGCTTAATCACAGAACTCCCCGCGCTGCTCGAACCACCCCGCCGTGAAACGCCTGAGCCATCCCGAGCATTCCCTGCCGCTCCCGCAGCCAATGCACACACGGACACACACCCAGCTCCCCAGGGACACCTTTAGGCGTTTAACCTTCAGCTGTCCAGTCTCGCTGCGCTTCCCGCGCTTTTCCCGAGGGCTGATTTCCTGCTTTGCCCAGAGCGAAAGCAACACGTACCGGGCTCTGCGCCGCTCCCGCCCGCAGCATCCTTTGGGAGCGCACCCGGGACACGGGCGCTCTTAAACCGCATCTATCCCTCCTCCCGAAACTGCTGAACCACATCCACCCCTCCTCCTGAGGCTGTTAAAGCACATTCATCCCTCCTCCCGAGGCTGCTCAACCTCATCCCTCCCTCCTCCTCCCGCTCCCCGAGCCGCGGGTGTGGATTTGTCCCGGGACACCGCACGGTGGAGGCGGCGGGTCCCCGCAGCGCCCTCGGCGTGTCCGCCCGGCTCTCCCTCGCTCCTCCTCCCCGGTGCCCCGGCTCGGCACAGCACGGCTCGGCTCGGGGATACCCCCCCTTCCCACCCCTCTCACCTGTTCCCGGCGGGCAGAGCGGGGCCCCCGCGCCCCGCACTCACCGCGCCGTCACTCGCCGAGTGCCCCTATTGTCCGCCCGGCCCTGGCACGGCTCGGCACGGCCCCGCCCCGCCGGGGACACCCCGGCCCGCCCCGCCTGCGGGGGGACCCGCAGCGCCGTGCGGTGTCCCCGCTGTCCCCGCAGGGCCCGGGTCCCGCCGCACCCTCGGCGCGGATGGGGAGGGGAAAGGAATGTTCCCGCTCCGCGCTTTTTGTTGTCGTGGTCAAACGGGAGGCTCGGAGCGGTCGCGTGTGGAGAGTGGACTTTGCCCCTGTGTTTGTGGGATGAGCTCATCCCTTTGTGAGCGAAGGTAAACAGCGGGAGAAGCGGAACGGCAGCGCGGGGCTGGGGTGTCCTCAAGGCTTGCACAGCCCTCCTGGTCACTGCGGTGTTTTTCCTCCCTCCACGAGGTTTAGTCACCTGTAAAATGAACATGACGAAGTTTATCTTCCACCTCAGGCTAAGTAAGGACCGCGTGGGGTTTGCGTTTGGGAGGTGAAGATCGCCTCGAAAGTACAGCGCGATAAAAGGGAAATTAACCTCTGTAATCGCTCTTCTTTCTCTTACTCTATTTCAGTTTTCACATTTACTTTGCTTCAAATCAATATCAGTTCCCCTCCTGAAACCAGGCTTCAGTTCTGCACATGTAGGCAACCTTGCCCAACTCAGTGAGCTGCCTCGAGCTTAAAATAAAGTATCTAAATGTCATCACAGGAGTGATTTCTGTCACAAAGATAACACGCTGCCACAGCGTTTCCTGACACAATAATAGTATCACTGAGCTGCCCTCAAATTGGGCCCCACTTCCCTTGTTTGAGCAGTAATGTCACAAAGTGGGGAGATAACATTAAATATTAAAAACTGGAGCATCTTTTATTAGCTGTGAGGTAATGCTGTCAATGCAAATGTCTGAGAGGCAGCTTTTTGTACCACAGAACTTCAATTAAGGGCTGCTGAATTAAGCTAAAAAGCTGTTCCATAACAAAAACCAACAAACAACTCTTTCTGTCCTTAGTGAAACACTTGCTACATTTTAAAAGTGGTACTTTTTTTTTTAGCTTTCCTCTCAGGCATGATGGATGCAGGGACACAAAAAAGGACTGAGAGCAAGGAGAAGATTCAGGATCAGGATTTGTGTCCCTCCTTCCCAATGGAAAGAAGGCAGGGAAGGCTGCTCTCTCCTGCTGTCAGAGGTATATTGTGGAGCCAGGAAATTTCCACTGCATTTTGCAGCTGCTTTCATGAACTGGGGACCATTTAATAGCTCCAGTTGTATTAATTATTAAATCCAACTTTTGCCTTTCAGTTGCATCCTTCAAACAGCCTGTCACTACAGGATGATCTAGAGAATCATAAAGCACATTTATCCTCTTCAGGTGACTTGGAGAATTAAGGCTCTGAGGAAATACAGATCATATTATTTGCTCTACTCCAGCACACTGCAAACTGCTTATTTCAGCCACTGCCTTCATGTACCTGCTTTTTAATCAGTAATTTGTCTTTCAGAGACAAATTAAGTATCATAAAAAGTAGCTTGTCTCCCAGAGACTCTGGAGTCTATTATGTAATCCCTTATTTTTAATTTTTTTTTTTTTGTATTGAGCCTCCGACCAAAGGCCAGTGACCTTACACACGTCAGGTGTCTTAACATCGCCTCTTCCCGGGAGGAATTTTGTGGGTGCAAACCNCATATACACCTCACCCTACACCCCTCCATACATCCCCAACACCCTGCCACACTCCCACACCCTC
>VYZS01035788.1:8709-40437 GCA_013400695.1 Neodrepanis coruscans
TGGTGTTTTGACAGCTGAATTGTTTTGTGTCAATGAGAAAAAAAAAGTTTGACAGAAATTCTTCACACCACTGATTTTCACTTCATTTAGTACATGCATTAGATAAGTAAGTTAGCTAGTTTTCTTCCTGTCTGTTATTTTGACAACTCTTCCATAACTCTGTGGCATGTCATCAGACCCCCTGCATGACAAAAACTAAACTATATCACCCTCCTTGTTTGGTTGGACTTGTAGTGAGCACCCATAGAGCACCTGCACAGGGAGGGATTGGGAGCAAACAGATTCAAGACTTGCCATGGTCTGAGTCTGAAAAGACCATAAACCTTGAGGTTAATGACTCAAATTCAGATTAATTGTTAAAAATTTTACTTCTGTTTTATATGTTCCTGCTGTGCCCATCCCTACCTCCTGTACGTACCTGCTCTATGTGCTGCTGATCCCTCCTATGCTAGTGGTTACCCTTATTTTTCCCCTCTTTCAATGATTTCTCTCCTGCACTTACTGTATCATGGTTGATGCTCTCTTGCTCTCTTTGTTAGCTGTCTTCATCTCATGCAATGTGCAAGAAAGGCACGAAAGAAGAGGCTATAATGTGGACAATTTAAAAAAATCTCTGTTATGGTAGTTTTTCTTTCTGAATTGGCTGCACAAACAATTTCCACAGGCACTGTGAACTTACAAAAGAGAGTTGGGGAGACTATGGGGACACAGCAAGTGCTGTGAGAGAATGGCCCATGCAGTATGTGATGGATGATGCAGACTATTCATTTTAACAGAGCTGCAGGAATTCAAACACTTTTCATGAATATTCATATGAAATTGAAAGCTGTTTAACCTGGCTCTCACATCTGTCTGGTGGGAGCACTTCAGTGCTTATGCGTTGCTCCTGTGACTACTTGCAAGACATGAATTTTAAACCTGACTGCTCAGAGAGTGATGAAAATCCAGTATGAAACAGTACACCTGGTTGTGAAATTTGCAATGCACTTTCTGCCAGTTAGCTATACAAATCAGCTAATCAAGGAACACCACAGGACTGAACCAAGCAACACAGTATGAATTTGCAAACATTTGCCATTCCCAAAAGATCTGTAAGCCAAGAGTTATTTGCCGAAGAAAGCCCCAAACAATATCAGATAAACAAATTAGAAAATTGCATGACCTCCACAGGCAATTCATAAGCAGGAAAGGGCAAGTGAGATTCATGGCAAAAAGTATTCGTTGAGCTTCTGAAGAAAATGGGGAAATCGTTCCTCAGCACAGTGAATCAATCTGATGTAGTTTGCTTCACTATCTGCTGTACGTTGATGGAATGATGAGAGATTTGGAGTCACTTCTGACAGCTCTCAGATGAATGGGTATTTGCTTCTGGCAGAAGTTTTTGTAAGTAGCAAATTTGTCTGGGATAGTTTTGAAAGCAGATTTAGTTTTGGATCATGGGATTTGCGTTATGTCTTATTTTACAGTTGAAAATGCCTGAAATATTAGCCTCCTCCTTCTACAAAATTTGGTTTAGACTTTTGTCTTATCTGAAAGTCTGTGTTCAGCCTCATTCCCTGAGCTCCATGGTCTTTATTTCCGTTGCATCATTACCACACTATCCTTCCTCTTATTTACAAGGCAGGGCTACTTCCCTGCCCATTCCCCCAAAGAGATTGGGGGACTTGACCGAGTACCCCGGAGAAATCTTTGGTTGGGTGCAGGTTGAACACAGTCTCCCACCTCCTCTTCTCTCAGAGAGCCACTGAAGCAAAACTAAGTAAAATTGTCTAAGCCTCTGGACAGAACTGAGGTGAAGAAAAACACGTATTTGATTTTCACATGCATTTCTTACTTCTGACACGGCTTTAATATCTCTGCGTAATATCTCTTTGATCCATACTGCAAACCGTTTCTTCGGGAGAAAGTTTTCACTATTATCACTGGGTATCAATGGTGTATATAAACAGGCTGAAATTATTTCCCCCCAAATTTCCAAGGCAAAGTAATGCAGTTGAGTGAAAAGTTGTTGCTTGGATTAAATGGAGAATATTTATGTTTCTTAAAAGCAATTCTTACCATTCATGATCTAATAATTTTCACAATCTATACTTACTTAGTTTGAATGTATTTAGCACTCTTGTTATCATTATTGTTTTGTTATTAAATGAATTATATCATGACCTATTTACAATGCAGAATAGTACACTGAAGTTCTCCTTAAAGGGAATATTAGTTAGGATGTGTAAATGCAAATTACTTGCAAAGTCCCTGCTACATAGGAATTTTTTTTAAATGAAAATTTAATGAAAATAATCAGTCTAACAGTACTCTCAAAGTTGTGAGCTTTTGACAACAGTATTGTAAAGTATGCCTAGCGACACATTAAAGTACATTTAAAATGGCATCATATCCCTAATTTTAAAATTTAGCACAGCAAGTGACACCATACCTCTTACTGCAAGATATGACTCTCAGCTTCTTTAAGTGCATTTTTAATAGCTCCTGTGGGGAGCATTTCTGCAAGCAGAACATTTTATTGCCACTAAATACCACTCATTCTGAAGTCCCTCTGTTGTTTAAAATGAAACTTTAATGAACGAGTCGAAACAATTCATCAACACAGGGAACATCACACTTAGATCAAACATACCAAGTGATAGAGACTCTGCATATGCATGGAAATAAGATTTTCATTCATTAAGTTCCTGCTGCTCATCCTGGAAAGGGTCACATGCACTGACAAAAACACAAACTCGCAGTCCAGCACTGCCCAGGAACCCGTGCAGACCTCACTGCCCTGTTTGGCCACACGGACCTGAATCTTTGATGTTCAGACACTTTTTTTCATCTAGCGATGCTAAACAGGCACATCATTACAAAGTGCATGGGGCTTCTAACTTTCCTTGTCACCTCTTGGACTTCTGGCTAGGGAGAAACAAGCTTTTTCAGGGAGAAGCTTTCCTATTAAACTACTGAGTGTTCATTCCCCCACTCAGACATCACTCACAACCCTTTAGACATCCAACTAAAGGTCACGTACATCCTTCCCCACACTGGTTTCTTTGGCAAGGGAGAGTGGAAAGGGTCTGGGAGTGACACAGGAGGAAATCATACCTTTTTCTGTCTCAAACTACAATTCTTGTCCAGCAAAACAATGCCAACAGTGCAGAGAAAGCCTTGATTATGCAAAATGGATGGACACATCATGCCCCTTTTTTTTTGCAATAGGTTATAACCTCCTCCGGAAAATTCCTTCCCCTCCCTCCCCTTCCCCCCGTTTTCCTCCTTTCAAATGACATCGGTGGCACTCCAGGCACATTTTACACATTAATAGCATGTCTCCCACATCTTATAGGATCCATAGCTTTCCTCTTTCCCTTTTGTGTTAGGGCAGCTTCCCCCTCTCCCTTCTCCCATCTCAGAAATAGCCTGGCTGGCTCGGTAGAAAAGGAGTAAAGTGTTTTCTGCATGACCTCTATGTGTTTTACTCCGTGGGAAGAGCAACGTGGAATGCACACTCAGCAGGCAGTGAGATTTGAGTCAGTTTGTCCTCGAGGCATTTCTGCCATAAAACACAGAAGTGTCCACAGTATTTCCACCCTCGGCTTTCCCCCCATCCCACGGACCCCTCCCCGCCGACTCGCCGCTGCCGGCTGCACCTGGCCGCGCTCGGAAAACCGCGGAGCAAAGCACAACAACGGGCACCAAACAGCAACAGCTCCCTTTGTTTCCCATGCAAATCCTACCTCCGATAGCTGTCACATCTTCCTCCGAGGTGAAGCCTAATTATTATTAAACAGAGATCCAGCGGAATCCTCCGAACTGCCACCAGTTGTTAAGCGCTGTCATCGTTCCCTCCTGGTGCTTAAACCTGTTTTTGACCATTAATGTCACAACCTCTGCTAACTCATCGCTTAGTACTCCCCGCTCAAAATGTCTGAAATAGTTTGGAAGGACAATAGGAATGACAGGCACACTAGACAGCCATGCTTGAAATTAGTTTTCTCCAGCTGACTTAAGGCTGTTTCGTAGTGCTCTTAAGGCATGCACTCCGTAGGGTTTATTAACCTAGGCTAGACATGCCGTTCCTGCTATTATTCAGAGCTATAATAGGATGGCTGCTAGGAATGCAGCGATAGGTCTAACCCCATTCATCCCTCTATAGTTTTTAAACCTCCCTGGGAGAGGAAATAGCTTCAGTCATCCTTAAACTTACTAAGGCTACTGTTTCTGCAGAGCAGGGTTTCACACATTGTTTTGAAACTAAAGAGAAAATCACTCCCAGGAACGGAAGGAACCGTAGCTCTCCTGACTGATGCGAACGGCAAGATGGACCGGCAGCATCCGCCCCCACTGCAAGCTGAGGCTGGCGCAGGAGTTACTGGAAGTGGCGATTGGAAGCTGAAAGTTCTTAAAACTCCGTAAGGCAGATGTGACACAAAGAGAAGGAGGCGGATGTCTGGACAGTGCTGTCGTTTGTGTGTACAGAGACACAAATGTTCGTCATGCTTCCCAAAATACAAAAATACCACTTGCAGATATCAGGCTCTTGCAATCTAAATTTCTAAGTAGGCAGCACCTGGGATAATGATGTGCAGAAGAAATGAGAGTGGTGAACAGCATTCAAAGTGCTTGTGATGTGGGCAAGAGAGGTGCTGGGAGGAAGCTGCTGTTTTCAGTAAAACTATGCACATCTCCAGATCTCAGGTCAGAGATATTAGTGCTCTGTGCTAAGATCTTGGAGCCTTTTTCTTCTTGGTTGTCAGTCAATAACCAGCCCAGGTCAAGATGCACCAAGGTTTGTTAACATCTGCTGTCAGTTTGGTGTTGCTGATCTCAGTGTGGTCCCTAGTGGACAAAAGTAAGAGCCACCAGCACAGATATGTCTCTGCCAACAGCAATGGCACACATCGGCTGAAGATCTGGAGACGCAACCTGGTGCCAGGACAGGCAAGTGAGGAGTTAGTACTTTTGCTGCTTGTTCAGTGTCTGCCTGAGTTTTTAGTACACTGGTTTGCATTCCTTGTCTCAAAATGAAAATACCATTCATTGAGACATCTTAAAAATGAATGGCATTTTGAGAGGTTGTGGAAAGCAGATCATGGTGAAAACCCACCTATGGCTCCCTCACACTCTGGAAATGAAAGGGTTAAGATAGCACTAATGGCAGATTTGCATTATGTTTTTAAATTATTGGGACCTGAGGGCATTGAGGGCTGTTTAGGGTGTGACTCTTCTTGAAGAAGCTCTAGTTCAGGTTTGTCTTGGTCCTTTGCACTGGTGGCTGTTACAGACTATGTGAAAGTTGCCCTTGTGTGAGGGGAGGTGGTGAAGCTGTGCTGAACCAGCTGGTATGTTCTGCCTTGTTCTCAGGGGGTAAAAGTGACCAACTTAACCCCCTCTTTTTTTTCCACATCCCATCCTGTTACCAGCACACCAGATGTCCCCAGTGCCAAGAGCTTTACCAAGCAGCGTGTTAATGTATGTGTCTAGCGTGGGTGACATGTCTNTCTGGAGAGGCAACCTGGTGCCAGGACAGGCAAGTGAGGAGTTAGTACTTTTGCTGCTTGTTCAGTGTCTGCCTTAGTTTTTAGTACACTGGTTCGCATTCCTTGTCTCAAAATGAAAATACCATTCATTGAGACATCTTAAAAATGAATGGCATTTTGAGAGGTTGTGGAAAGCAGATCATGGTGAAAACCCACCTATGGCTCCCTCACACTCTGGAAATGAAAGGGTTAAGATAGCACTAATGGCAGATTTGCATTATGTTTTTAAATTATTGGGACCTGAGGGCATTGAGGGCTGTTTAGGGTGCGACTCTTCTTGAAGAAGCTCTAGTTCAGGTTTGTCTTGGTCCTTTGCACTGGTGGCTGTTACAGACTATGTGAAAGTTGCCCTTGTGTGAGGGGAGGTGGTGAAGCTGTGCTGAACCAGCTGGTATGTTCTGCCTTGTTCTCAGGGGGTAAAAGTGACCAACTTAACCCCCTCTTTTTTTTCCACATCCCATCCTGTTACCAGCACACCAGATGTCCCCAGTGCCAAGAGCTTTACCAAGCAGCGTGTTAATGTATGTGTCTAGCGTGGGTGACATGTCTCTCCTCCTTCCATTTTGGCCTTCACTGAAACTATGAGTGAAAACAAACTTGTTACTTGTGTAAGCCAGACATAGATGCTGATATGGACACATGGGGTACTACAAGAATGACATTTGCCCCTGATTTAGTGTTGCTCTCAACAGATTTGGCTTTGCACTCTGTGCTCCCCTCCTGCCTGTACTTGCTGTTGCTCTTGGACATCCTCCCTTCCCTTTTTCACCCATTGCACCTTACACAGTCAGTGTGCTGGAAGGGAGGCCTCAGGGCTACAGTTTCTAAGTTTACACTGGAGAATTATCAGCAGCTTAAGCTTCTCCCAGGACTGAGGGGGCCAAAGGGAATTTTGAATTTTGTGGGCATAAATCTCAGAGTGGGCAATTACATGCTGACTTCTAGCACAGCTTCCAGAACAATATCTGCTTTCTGAATAATTTAAAGAATTTTTCATTTGCACCTTTCAAATGCACTACATTCACCTTAAGGCGGAAAAAAAAGAAAAGTTATTCTTGTCCTGAGCAATATACTTCGGTCTCACTAAGGATCTCAGTGTGCCAGTGATTTATAAGTGGGATGACACAGCAGTTCAAGAGAGACTAGATTCCTGTTGGGGATACCCAGGTCTAACAGTCCCAACTTTGTTGATGATCTTTTGACAGATTTCAATACTGAACTGGACACAAGCATGTTCAAGGACAGGTTAAAGCAGGTGTTCATTGCTACTTGTGTCCATAGTTCCTCAGTTATGTATGCTGAATGTAAGGAAGTTCATAAAAAATGGATGACTACCCCAACTCCCACCTCCCCTGATGGACCTCTCTGCCACAGTGATCCCAAAGACTTCTATCCTTTGCAGTAAATTAAAGTCTCTCAGACTTGGTGGTCAATAGGTGATAAATATCTATGAGAGCTGTGTAACTGAGCAGAGGTGGAGATGTTCTTACATTGGGTGGTAATTGTAGTGGGGGTAAACTGTTCAAGGTGTGAGGCATAGGTTAACAGGAAATGACCAGAAAAATCTTCTGGGGGATGATTAGTTCAACATGGTTCAGTTTTAGGGAGGTATTCTGTGATACTCCCCCTTTCCTCAGGCTTTTTCTAATCACTGAGCAGCAAGAGCAGCTGCCATTCTTGGTGGGACTCCTGTACCTCTTGTCCTTACTGTTGCTCTGCTGCTGTTGCATTTTTCCAGCACACCAATCTGCTCTGTGGTGGAAACATACAGAGAGCAATGGAATGGTGATTTGATTGGGTACAGCAATTTTCTGTATTCCTGAACTATGTGGATGTTGCAAAGAAGGATTGCCCAGGGAAACAGAGGGCTCTCATGTGCTTTTTCTCTGCCCTCTGTCAGGAAAACCCAATCGACTTCTGTAAGAGAGGAGATTGCTGCTCAGCTGTGGAGGAGTTGACCCTCAGATAAAACCTGTTGCTTGCAAAGGAGTTAAAAAAATTAAAGTGTCTCTATCTTTTTTTGACCTGTATTTGCTTAGGAAATGACCAAGGAGGATGAAGGACAGGAGGAGTTCAAGAGATTTGTAGTTTGCATGCTGACTGTAAGCCAAACAATATAACGAACAGAGCAACTAATGCGTAATTTCATTATGAGTCATCCTAATTATAACATGAATTTGATAGATATGTAACTAGAAAGTGCAACTATCAGTTACAAATACACATTTCTAATTGCAAAGGGAAGTGCATGATATAATTAAAGCTGCGGGCTGCATGTACAATAACCTTTTATTCTACCATGGTCACTAATTCTCTAGGGAACAGTATGAACATATTTTGAAGTTGCATATCTATCAGAAAGCATTCTTTCTAACCACTTGCTGAGTCTTTTTGAAACAGCAGCAGGTAGTCTCACTAATCCATAGATACTTGGTGTGAATCTCACATTAAAGAATTGCAGGAATGATCTGTTGATGGCTCTTCCATGCTGGGTCTCTACAGAGTGTCAGTGTTCAGTGCAGTGTTAGCCTGGCAGAGCTACAAATGTAATATGCAGGGCAGGTAACAGGTTGTGTTCAGTATGTATAATCACACAGTAAGTGAAAATTAGTCTAACAAAAGATCCTTCACAGAGGGCCAGATTCTGTCATATACATCTAGATACTCTTGGGTGTTTTAAAGCCTGAACTTGGAATTGAGTTTTGCAGAAGGGAGCTATTCCTTAAAAAGGTGAGTCCAGTTTGGGGGAGATAAATTCCTAACAATTATCTTGGCTACATGTGTTAATCCCACAAATGAATTTTAAATTAAAGAATTATCAAGAATGTCTATTGATGTCAATCCTTATATTTACAGCTCTGTCTGGTTTTCCTTCTTTTTTCTGTGGTGGAATAGGCAGCACCTGTGTGAATGCAACCCTGTGTTTGGCCACAGTCTTGCAGTCTCATTTGTGCTGAGAATCACAGGATACCCAAGTGTTCATTTCACTGAGTTATATCACACTGACTAGCTAATCTCTTCCACATGCTGCTTGATTGTCCCCCTTTATGTACCAGCTCTGCCTTTTCCTTGCACAGCTCTTTTTGAGCCACTTGCCTAGGAGAAAATAACTACATCTGGAGTGTTGTTAAATGACCCAGAAGTTGCTGCTTTGCAGACTGACAGTATTTGATGCAAATAGATGGCTTCTTGCTGTGAAAATCTCCTTGGTTGACAATCCATCGGGTACTTTTGATGATAGTTGTCTGACTTAAAACACAGACTCCTCTTTGCATATTCACACTCTCATTCTAACAGAACTGCTGGTATTAAATTCTTCCTGTGCAGTTTCATTGGAGGCCTTTCTGCTCCCCATTTGTTCACCAGCTGCTGGTGCACATAGCTCCTTCTCTTTCCCTTCAGATTTTGCCATCTGCAAACATTAAGTTGCCCAGGTGTCGGAAATCTTCTCGCTCTTCTCTGGTAAACATTATTCTGCCTTCTTCTTCTTCACTAATTCAACCTTCATTTATATAGACGCTGATAGATCAGGGTAGCTGTTCTCCAAACATCTGCTGCATTTCATACTCTGTGGGGGCGGATGGGGAGCAGAGTACGTATAGTTGACGGCAAAAATAAAGGCTGATTAACCCTTCCTTTTCTTTCTTTTCCATCATTAAGAGCTCACTGTTTTCCTGCACTTCTAGATGTGCTATTTAATTAATACTTGCTAGTTAGGATGTTACCTAGAGCAAATATATCCTAAAGCAAAACTAATTTTCAGAAACATCAAAGTTTCCACATGCTGCAGCAGTGTCTAATCCTGAGGTATTGAGAAGCAGGAGAGACGGGATATATCTAAAACAGTTATCAGCAAAGACATCAGAATAAATCTTTTTTCTTCTTTAGACTGCTTCTGCTGGTGCAAAGAGGGGCCACACCACTGACTTGGTTATGTTTTCTGCTGAGATGCAGGTCAGACAACCTTTTGTGTTTGCCTGGAGGTGAAATCCAGACTCAAAGATCATCTTTCACAACAATGGGTAGTGTAAACTATTGAATTTCTTTGGTAGAGATGATGAAATTAAATGATTTCTTGTGTGCCCAATCCTCTTCAATAAATCACTGAAGACTGACTGTAAGTTTGAGCAGCAACAAAACAGAATCCAACAAAACAGCCTGCTTACACAATGGTGCTTGCTGGGCCCAGGGAATGTTTACTGCTTAAAGGCTAGTAAAATATGTATCTGAGGATGCACACCCAGCTGCTGAGGCCTGTCTCCAGTGCGAGCATTGAGTAATTCCAACAGGATTTCACACTTCAGCAATTTTACTCTCCTCAGTCTGGGTCTCAATACCAGTGCTTTCAGAGCCTGATTTTGTGTGTGACTCTTGGGTAGAGATGGTTTCCTTCTCTGAGCAGTTCTGCTGAGCAGCAATTGCTGCCTGCTGCTTTCCCATTTGTTAAGCAATGGATTACTGCTCAAACATTTGCAGGCCACGTTGGTCTAAGCCCTGTGTGCATTTCTCCAGATTTACTCCTTTCCTGGAATGACATGATCAGAGATTGTTTCTTGCTTGTTCAATAATTTCCTCAAGCACTGCTCCAATCAGCACCGCTGTGACAGATAATGCATTGTGCTATTCACCTTTCACAGAAATCAAATTGGCCACTTAGATGCTCTCTGATTTTACACACAGTGCCTGGCTGTTTCTCCAACTCTTGATTGCTTTTTCTGTCCACGCTTTCCTATTCCTATGTTAATATCACTTCTCCAGCAATTTTAGCAAGACATTACTAGATAAGTCTTTTGCCTTTTTTCCCACCCTTGCAAATCATTTGCTATGCAGAGCTCTTCTTTCTTCAGGATTCAAGTATCTCCTTTAATCTATTCTTCCTTTTATTCTTTACTCAGCTGCTGCTATGCTTTGGTGGAGTAGTCACTTCTCTGATGAAGCTCATGCTTCTATTTCTGTTCTCTCTCTTTCTGAAAGGTCCTTTGCATCAGTGAGATGCCTGTTTGGGTTTCTTTGATGATTTGGTGCTGTATACTGAGCTCTGCACTCCAAGAGTGAAAGATCAAGTTGTGAAGAGTGTGCAAAGGGGGAGGGAAGAGGACTTTGCCATGCTCCAGTGAAGAGGTGGGGAGGAGGGTTGAGTGAAGCAAGAGCAGAAGCAGACAGATAAATAGCCAGGCCAGAAGCAGTACTATGGAGAGGTTATTTTGTAGCCCCGTGCCTCATTTTCCACATTTGTAAATTACAAATAATCCTCTGCTCTTATAAAGCTCTTTGTGAGCTTTGCCTAAGAACTAAGATGACTGAATTAGGCCTTAAGCTTATATAGTTGCTGTCTTGCTGATAAACTTTAAATTCAGAATAGCAAGGGCCTAAAACTGCCTACATAGCCTCCACATTGTACAGAGTGTTTGATGCTGTATGGTCACACACGTCTGCTTGTGAAGGTAAATTGATGTGATGTCCCCTGGCTCTTCTGTCGCAGATCACAGTGGACTCTCATGAGGGATGCTGTGGGTGATGCAGTCCTGCTGGAAAGGTGAAGAAGGATTTTGGTGGCAGCTTCATGGTAGTCAGGGAGCAGGAAGGACATCGCCTGGGCTGCATTCAAAGACCAGACTGCTTGGAGAAAATGTGTGTTGGCAGGGACAGGGGAAAACTCACACAAGATGCCAGTTTTTAATTTTAGTGATCTATGTTCTGCAGCAGGTGCTCGGAGGGGCTCAGGCAGTGTGGTTGCTTCCAGAGCTACCAGCATAGGATTTATGGTTGTGAACACAAAAAATTCACCAAGGCTCAAAATTTCGTATTAGTTTTCCTGTGTAAATCTGGAGTGACCAGATGGATTTGACTGTATTTACTCATGTAGAGCTGTTTGGGATTTATACCACTGAGGGCAACATTTAGTCCTAAACATACATCTCCAAATACATATAGGTTTTGTAGAAGTTATTTCTTCCCCATGAAAAAAGCTTACAGCCTGTACAAAGCTGCCACCTCTTCCCCATCATCACAGCAGCTGAGGACACAGGACGTGCTTATGAATAAATGACTTAAAGGAAAAATGATATTTGGAAACAAAGCAGAAGCTTTCCAAGAGGAAATAGGCAGAAAGACAAAGCTTTGCTTTTAAGAAGGCTACAGGGATTCTCCTTCGGCATAAACAAACATTTTTTCATTGATAAAACAAATCTCTTTTTTCCATGCTCTCTGATGCGTTTTTCAATTCTGCACATGCAAAAATATTAATGTATCATCAAAAGCTGAAGTGAAGAGGACTCTAGAGAAATTTAACCAGTCAGTTATCTCTGTTTTTAATTACCTAATGGTATTTGTTTACATCTGTTTGAAGTGATTTTATGCTCATTAAGGCTATTGAAGTAATGTTTCATTATTTCCCCACTTTTGAGAGTTTTTAAAACAGAAAAGAGAAAAAAGGAACAAGTTGTCCGTAAGTACACCTGTAATCTGACCTTTTCTCTGCTCTGAGAACTTTTAAGAAGATTCTCTAAATTTTTGTGTCTGTACTTGCTCTATTTTCAGTCTCTTAGAAATAACCTTGACTTGAAATTGTGGACTTTAAGAAAAGCACAGCAGATGCACTACAAGCTGTGGAGTTCATCCCTACTGGGATGAGGGGCCATATCCTCACTGCATGAGAATTTGTCCAACAATACACAAATCCCTGTGGCAGGGGCTCCCAGCTGGAGCTTCAAACCACAGAAACCAGCTATGTTTTCATAGTGTGAACAAAACAAACCTCGGAAAACAGTCCCAGAAATTCTGTACTTCTATAACGAATGTCCCAGCTCCAGTGCCACCAGCAGGATACTGCAGAATCAGGCTCTGGGGATGCATTTTGGCCTCAGCTGCCTGTGCTTAAAGATAAAAGCGCTCTGATGTGCCTCACAAACAAACACACAGGCACACACACCACATTTCTAACCCCTGGCTCGCTCCTTTAATCCCCTTTCATCCCACCCACAGCCAACACAGGAAGGATGTATTTTCTTTACTCGGTTCCCATGCTTAGATTTCAAATACCTCTTGGTGCAGTAAACTAGTAAAAAATCCCAGTCCCCAGAAATGCAATACCCTTTGGGGAAAGCATGACTGATCTGCTGGTGCAGGAACAAGCATCCTCAGGGTCCCATTTATCTCACACACCACGTCTATTTACCTTATTTTTCCCCTAGACTTGCTATTATTTTTTGCACAGACAACTAAACCAACTCTCCCTCTTTCTCCTTCACTGCCCACTGGCACTTGCTTGCCATCCTGGCTCGTGCTCCCAGCTGGATCATTAACCCCTGCCAATCCGATGGGCTTGCACACAGCTCAGCCTCCAGCAGCAAGCTCCAATATAATCCCTCAGGAAAGGAAAAGTGACTCCTTGGAGCACCTGCCTGGCACTCCAGACAGATAGTGCTGTTTGCAGAGTGGAGGTGAATAATTGCAATAGATTTACAGGCCCTCACCTGACTCAGTAATACTAACAGAGGCGAGTCCACCAAAAAAGCAGAGTATTTCTGCCTCTCTTGGTCTGATGCAAAACCTCTGCTCTGGTCCAATTTAATAGCATACAGGACTAGGAAGCCTGTGTGAGCAGGAAAATGTCTTAAGTTGTGAAGAATGCAGTGGGCACCCCTAAAGTATGAAAGGTGCTGGAATGGAAGCCTGGTTTTCTCCATCCTTGCAGGTGTGTCTGGGGCACTGTTGCAGTGCAACACTTAGAATATGTTGAGATGGCAGGGGTGGCCCTGGAGTGCGAAGCTGGTGATGGGGTTTAGCTTTCCCAGGCCTCCCTCCTGAACCTGGCATAGCATTTCCCAAGAAGGAGGGCACTGTAACCTCCCCAGACTGTGGGGCATGACAGCCTCAATGCCCTGCATCAATAGTGGGGTTTAGAATAACCGTGTGAAAGGCAGTTCCAAACAGCAGTCACTTGCCTGTCACTGGGAGGCAGAGCTGGGCCCTAGTGGGCAGTGGTGTGGGTGTCTGGGTAGGCAGTCAGCAGTGCCTGAAACGCCATCACCACTGCTGCCCCTCTTGTCTCTGTAAGAAAACTCAGGGCAAGCCAAGGCAGGGGCTGTGTTCTTGTATGAGGTCAGTGATGAGATGCTTTGGTGTATTTGTCAAGATAGGATTTCAAGAGAGAGCAATCCAAATTATACCTATCAGAGGTGTAAAGAAATAGTGATATGATTCAGCTCTCAGCTTCACCTGTGTAAATACAGAGCAACTCCCCAGCCATTGATTGAGTTACTCCTACCTGTTCCAGTGGGAACAGGCAGAATTTGGCATGGCTGAATGCAGAACATAAAGGAACATTGATCCAGAGCCAATTAGAAACACAGTGTTACTAGACTGATTGCAGTGATGTATCTCCCACATGACACAATGAGGAATACAGGTCTGAGTCCAAAAGCTGAAGATGTGATTTTTCTTTCCTCTCTTGTGCAAAGGAAACAATCATGAGTGTTAATTACTTTGGCCAGCTAGGTCCTTTCAGGGTTCTTTTCCAGGGACTGCTCTATTGTGTCAAGAGCAGTACAGTCACAAAAGAACAAAAAGACGTTGTCTTCCCAAAGTTATTAATGTGTTTTATTTCAGTAGCCTCTCAATATTTTAACTACCCAATATTCACTGAAATACCTGAGATGCTGTGAAGAAATTTTGTCATTAATTTTTAATGAAATAGAGGATTAAAATTCTGCATTTATGTATTTGGTATGACATAAGATATATTCTCTACTTTAGAACTAGTACTGTCTGCTAGAAATCTTGTTTCCAGATGTACAAATGCATTTTCCGCTCAAAAACATCAGCCCTGACATGAGATTTTTCTCCAGTGATCTTTTGTCCATTAAATAATAATACAAAATAATATTTGAGTATGGTGGAAGAACCATCTAAATATAAGTATGAGCCCAGTTACTGTCAAGCAATATAGTTTTACAGAGGAAGTCTTAAACTTTCTTGAAGCTCTTCTGATTTCAGTGGTTTGACAGGAATATAAATGAGAAGGAAATTTCTCCCTTTGCTTGCATCTGATTTCTGAATTGGATTAATTATGACAAGAGCTTTTTCCTTGTATAATCAGATTTGCTAAAATTTCCTTATTAGGTTCATAAAACTGTTTTGTGAAACAGAAAAAATGAAGTGGGATTTTCTTTGCCACTGAGTTCAAATTTGTTTGAACTTTCAACTGGACTCTGGTAACCTATTAGAGTCTGTCTTTGATAATAAGCATGTTTGAATTCCATTACTTTCTCTTCTAATTCCAGTCATTGACCATTTTATTTTTTCTAATAGCAGCAGGAGATCAATTGCCCATACAAGGCTGTTTGAGACGGTCCTAGAACAAGTAAAATGCCCTCTTTTTCTTAAATTTTCATTAACTTGCCATCTTTATTGTTGATATGTAGTATAAACAGTTAGTAAAATGCCATATTGCAGACCTGTACAGTATGGCTGGGAGATTCTGTCTCAGTAGCTGCTGAAACCAGTGCTGCTGTATCATTCCATGGATACTAAAACTGAGGAGGAGAAAATGCAGAGATCTGGGCAAGGGCTATGCTGAGCAAAGGAGTAAGTAGAGAGGCAGGATGAAGAGTATCATCCCAATGGATGATACATCCTTTCTCATGCATGAGAAAGAGAAAATGAAGCATAAAGTTTTCATACGACCTGTGCAAGCCACAGCATTTCTGAACTGAAATCTCCCCAGCTCATGGCCTTCTACCCTCCTCTGCCCCCATCTTCTTCCCTCACATAAACTGCACATCTTAAGGACTAATGATCTCTTTAGGACTTACTCATGGACTAGAGTTATGAAAGCTGACATTGTTTGTTATCTGTCAGGATACACTCATATCTGGTAATCTTAAGGGATATTAACATCATGGAAGTGAAGAAATGCACAAAAGGTTTGAGGGAGAAAAGTCAAAAAGCTGCTCTGGCTGAGCAAAGAACAAGGAGTTCCTCAGTGGGCAGGATGAAAGAAGAGAAAATAGAGAGAGAAAAGATGTTAATATGGATGACTTGATAACATAAATTTAGCACACAGAAGCTTACCAGGTCCCCCAAAACAGGTCCTTTTTCAAAAGCAACCAAAGGATATAGAAATGTTTAAAAATTAAATCCCCAGCCAGAAGGCTGCGAACATCTAATAGCCTGTTAGCTGCACTGTCCAGAAGCCTTTGGATCAAACCCAAACAAAACACATGCAATATTCACAATTTTATTTTAATTTCTAATCACCTGCTTTTGTACAATTTGAAATTCTCTGGTCTCTTTTAGGGAAAAGATGGAGCCATGGGAAAAGATGGAGCATTTTGTTTCCACTGACCTTGTGAAAATACAAGTCTTACATTATTTTTCTGGAGCTTGGTCTGTTTGACTTCTAAACCTCTGAGTCTGTACTTTGACACTGTAATAGCCTGTTTTCAAACCACTTTTGAAGTAAAGAATGTAAAAAAAAAAACAAAAATAAAGAAAAAAGTAGAAAAGAAGATAATAGAGGTTAGGTGCTATTCTGCTGTGGCTTTGCTGGAGCCAATTTGTAGGGAATCTGGCTCCAGGTGGGGCACTGTTCCTGTCAGCCCTTTGTATTCTACTTGCTTAGTATATTTTTGAAGAAAAAATATGATCTATGCAACTAAAGGCTGGTTTTTCTGACCTCAACATTATACAAAGCTTTAGGAAGGAGAAGGACTTCTTTTTGAAGGAAAGAGTGCAATAAAGCTTTACCAAAGGATAGTTGTGTCAGATGCATTTGATGTTTTTATTTGATAAGATAATTGATTTTCTTGACAAAAGCAGTGCAGTAGATCTAATCTCTCTGGACTTCTACAGGGTATTTGACATAGTGACAAGATTAGTCAAACTAGAGAAAATGGGGATTAGTGGAATTGTGCAGGAAATGTCTTGAGAACTAGGAAGAGTATATAATATATTTGGGAAAGTCTGAGGTGTAGTGGTGACCCTGGAGTCCCCTTAGGGTTGGTGAGGGAGGTTGATTGCATTATAATTCTAAAGTTCTTGTCACAAAAGGAGATGCTTTAACATTTGTGGCTGAGATGAAATCAGGGTGGATTAGTACAATAGTAGAGGTTCAGAAAACTGTATTCAAAAAATGGGATAGACTTGAAGGCTGCAGCAGGAGAGGTGGGAGTGTGAATAGGGGTGTAATCACATGAAGGGCAAGGCTGGGCACTGAGAGAATCCTGCCATGAACTATTTCTGTGAAATGGGGTTTACCTTTTAGAAACAACAGAGGAGAAAAAAGTGAAGTTAGATGTTCTGGGGTGCCCTGAGGGACTTTGTGAGTCTATAATGATTCATCAGATATCCAGGATGAGCATCACTGATTCAGAGCCTGATGAGGTCCTACCTGGAGCACTGTGTAGTCAATCCCGGCACACAAGCTCAGAAAAGTTCCATTAAAACAGGAGGAACAGCTGCAGAGAAGTGCAGCAGATGCAGGCTTTCTTTGGCTTTGAGAGATCATTGCTGTCTACAAATGCAGGGAAGAGGAGAGCTTACACTGGAGGGTGAGAAGACCTATTTCAACTCAAGAACAGCATTGGGAACAAGAACAAATAGGCATAAATGGGTCATGGATAAACTCATACTGGAAATTCTGAGAAGGTCTCCAGTCATCAGAAGAATGAGGTAATAAATTAATCCTCTTGACAAAGAGGTAGAGGTAAAGATAAACTCGTTTTAACCCAACAGCTTCACAGTTGAATGGAAGGGATCCTATGAAATGGTGGCCTGTGATTGCAGAGGATTGGGCTCAGTGATGCAGAACTCTCTCCTAGCCCTCTGTTTTTTTTCTGCTCCTGTCAGGAGATCTCTAGTTTTGCAGTGATTCTGTGAAATCGCGACTCCTGCAAGGCAGTGGCTGAGGAGAGCTTGGAGAAGAGAGTTTGCACCAGTCAGGAGCACAGACAGTGTCTGCTGGAGGCCCGCTCTGGTAGACTATGCACGAGTATCCCTGGTGTGCACGTTTCTGGGTGTCAGAATCTTTATGGCCTCTGGATGGAGGAAGCAGCTTTCTCTGAGCTGGGCACTCCAGCCAGCCAGGACAGAGCTTGGCAGGCACAGCAGAGCAGCTGCTCTCTTGTTCCCACCCCGCAGGAAAAAGATTCAGGTTCTCTTGCAACTGAGTCATGACCTGCGACTGAAACTTTTATCTAAATACTGAAAATAGAACTAGTCTCATCTTCAACTCCCAGGAAACAGCAACAGCAGCAGAAGGAGGAGCAGGCAGGCATCAACTCAGCATCAGCAGTTCTTCTCCCCTTTTCCCTCCTCAGTCTCCCCATAGGTGACCTCCAGCTCTTGCCGCTTCTGCTGCCTTCCCTTGGAGAGCAGCAGTGAACCCAGCCATGTCCCTTGCAGGGCTGTAGCATCCACAGACACAGCGAGTGCTGCTGCAGGCAGGGCTGCTGCTCTGCTGCAGTGCTGCTCACAGCCCAGTGCTCACAGGATTCGCAGTCACAGGCTCCTGCAGAGAGTCAGCAGCTCATTTTATCCCCAGCCTAATTGCACTGAAACCTGCAAGGCTGTGCTTAGCCCAATTCTGGCCTTCCACTAATCACACACCACCAAGGCACAGGGCAGTGCTGATGCACAACATGTTCTGAGCCTGGCTTGGCACTTCAGCTGGGCTTGCTCATGTCTGCTGGAAAATGCTATAGCTCTGTGCCACAGTGATGCTTCTCAGCAGGTCCTGGTATTAGAGCAGAACGATATCATTCTTATGGAGCACTGTGAGATATTCTTCTACTGGCACGAAGTAGATGTGTCTTAAGCTCATGTAAGGCAGGCTAGCTGGGAAATAGCATGGATCAGATGTCATGTTACCCCTGAAAGTACCTCTTGAAACATTTTCTTAGGAGTGACTGAAGCAGCAAGGATATCAGTCAAGGACTTGTCCTTATTTGAGCAAACATCTTCTCAGTTCTTCTTTCTTTCAGGCACTGATCTCTTCTCTCTGGTGACCAGTGACAGGACCCAAGGAAAGGGTATGAAGCTGAGGTTTAGGCTGAATATTGGGAAAAGGTTCCTCACCCAGAGGGTGGTTGAGCACTGGAACAGGCTCACAAGAAAACTGATCACAACACCAAGCTTGTCAGACCTCCGAAATCATTTGGACAATGTTCTCAGGCATATGGTGGGATTCTTGGGGTTGTCCTGTGCAGGGCCAGGAGTTCGATATCAAAGGGATCCTTGTGGGTCCTTCCCACTTCAGGATATTCTATGATTCTATATTCTAAATTATCCTGCAACTGATCCTGCCTTCTGGGCACAAAGGTGTTTGCAAAGTCCATAAATTTACTATGATAATCAGGAAGCAAAGGGGACTCTCTGTTCCTGCCTGTGTCTGAATACTTTTTTTTTATAAAGTTCAGACCATGAAGAGTTACTGCACCGTGTTCATATGGTATTGTCCAAAATGGAAACAGAAGTATGTCTATGAGTTTCCAGATTCTATATGCATTTGAGAAGTACATGGTACTTTAGGAGAGAAGAATGAACATGTGCTTCTGGGAATGTTTGTAGTGACCCAGGGTTAAAGATGGAAAAATTAGCCTGTATCATTGCAGAGAAGACAGCTTCCCAAAGGTAAAGAGTTCGGACCAAACCTCCCTTCCTTTGTTGCTGTGTGACACCAATAGAGTTTCTCCAGCAGAGAGATCTTCACTGTTGTCCTTTGTAGCTGGCACTGATATGTCTACAGCTTTTCTTTTTTTTTTTTTTTTTTTTTTTTTTTTTTTTTTTTTTTTTTTTCCCCAGCGTGGGGGTGGTGGTAATTCCAGCTCTGGGTTCTTTATTGGGGAGNACTGTGTCAAATATAGACCACAAATCTTGTCTTTGACAAAAATAGCAGAGAGAAGAATTAAAAAGACCCAGAGGACAGAAAATTAGTATTTAAAAGAAAGGGGTAAAAAAAGAGATACAGGCCCATTTTTCAGTTTTGATTGAGTTTTGGCTCACATTTTCTCCTATTCTCTATATGAATGCCAGCAGTTCATGGAGTTAGAAGTGCCCTGCTGGGTCTGCTACCACCATGTTGTAGAGTGCATTCACCTTAGGGCAGCTCCTGCTGAGATTTTCGTCCAGTGATGAACTTCTTTAGAGAAAGGAAACACTTTTCAAAAACTGTTCATTAAGGAAATTGTTATGGATCTTGTGAATACCATTTGGAATTATCACCATCCTCAGGTGATGAAGGATTCACTGCCATCTTTCATCAGTGAGGTGCCAATAGTTTTTCTCTGCTTAGTCCCAAGGAGAATGCAGCTAAAAAGGTGGGTTGGCAGCCATTAGTGTCTATGCTTGCTGAATGTGCTGTTGGCTTCTTGGGCCTGATTTTATTTTCTTGTGTTTTGGTTTGCTCATTTGTAAAGCAAGTATTTTTCCCAATGCTGAAGGTGTTTGTAAAATCAGGTGGTGTCCACAGAATGTTCGGAGTTTCCTGACTTCATTGGAGCAGATGGAGTGCTGCTACTCAAACCGAAGGTCATACTGACCTTGATTGCTCGACATGACTGAGCCACCCTTTTATTTCTTGCTGCTAAAATAGATGTACCGAAAACAGTTCACTCACTTCAGCTGTTTTGGCAGACTCCCTTTAACTCTGAGCACTTTCTTCAAGTCAAATGGTCAAATTGTGAAAGGTTTCTGTCCATCCAGTAGATGCCTCAGAATGAGAGGAAGCCAGCAAAGATATTACCAGAATAGACATAAGCTGCCCCAACTCAGCTATTACAGGAGACTTTTCCCCATCACCTCATCTGAGTACCAAACAGCTGAGAAATAATTACGCTTAATGTTCCCTGATCTCTTCCCTCTCTGCACATGGCAGGCTATTCTGTTTCTGAAACACTCGCCTCATGTTCATGGCATTTGGCCTGTAGCAGGGAGGTTGAATCCAGCCCCGGAATGTCTAAAACATTTTCTTCTAATAGATGGCTCACCATAAGCTGGGAATGCGTCACACACCAGCCAGTTATTTCCACATCATAAACTCCTAATGCTTCTTTGGGCTGATGGGCTTTTGTATTTGCTAAGACCTGGAAATATGCCAAACATTCTTCCATGCATGACGCTTCTTTTATTTTAGCCACCTCTGAGTAAATCGTTGGGTATTTCTGGTGCTTGAAAGCCCCTCCATTTGCTCCTGGGTATTAGCTTAAAGAAACAAGCTGCTCCACAACTCACAGCAGTCTGTATAGCAGGGACAGAAAATATTTCTGCTGAGATATGACCTCCCAAAATGACCCAGGGGTTTGCATTGCAGACATTCCTAGGACTTCAGGGAATTCTTGGGACTGGGACCTGACCTGTCCTCACATCCAGATTTCCACTCAGTGAAGTCCTAAATGTTTTCTTTGAGCTGTGCATGTGACCAATACTATTTCCCTTCTTCTCTGCTTTGTTTCTACTTCCACCAACCTTGCCCACTAAAATCCCAGTAGGGCAGCCTGGCTGGGAAGTTCAGCTTATCAATGTTTGCAGAAAGAGAGGTATTTTGGAGGACAGGGAGAATAAGTACGGATTTTCAGTGATGGCTTGACTTCTGCACCCAGATTTCTGGTGGTCCTGTCAGGATGCAATTGGCTGTTGATCCCAAGAAACAAAAGGCAATTCTATTCCATTAATCAGTTTTCTAAATGGTTTCAATGGTCTTATTGACATGATTTGTTGTCTACAAACTGTCCCATCTTTGAAGTGCTCTACCTGCTCACCTCTCCCTTTAATTTGTTCCTTTTATGGCAAGACTCTGGTAACTGCAGTACTTCCTTTTTTTCCCCCACTCACTCTAACTCTTTCCAGATTCTCCACCTGCTCAACGTTAGTTAAGACTATGCCACCTTTCCAATGATAAACCCTTCTTCATTTTTTTCCCCAGAGGCTTGTGTGCACAGTGCTTCAGGCATAAAAATTGCTTCAGATCTGAAGCCTGACAGTCACACCTCAGAACAGTAGCAAATACCTTTGCCGGGTTAAAAACAATGATAGTACTTCGGGCCATTTTTTTTCAGTGTAAAAATAATTGTGTGATAGAGGAGTGTATGAGCTTATTTAACCAAAATGGGTTTGATTTAGCATGATAATTTTGCAAGGGATTCATCCTCAATACAGGCTATTGCAGTGCTTTAAATCCCTCCTCTTTCTTCTTTTGAGGTTAATGCAGTTTGTTCACACAAAGATGAGAGTTCTGCAACTTGACCCTTTGCTCTCCAGATGCAACGAGGAGTTAATTATATCCACAAACCTACTTATATATGCACATGCATGCAAATAAACACAGGGAATGCATGCATGGACTGTTTTCTCTTTGCCCTTTCTAAAAGCTCTGACCTTGTACCAACTCTTCTCCTGTAGCTACAGAAATGCTCTTTCCAGAGCTCTGCAAAGCTGTTCTCCACAGACAAAAGCTTTACCTCCTCAGTACACAGCACAAAGTACCTATGAGCAACTGTTCATGAATCCTGGCTTCCCAGGCTGACAGCAGACCTCACCACATGCAGTGAATCCTCCAAATGTCAGCTCGCCTAGGGACTCCTTTCAAAGGACTGCAATAATAGTAATGCTTTTCACTTCTGCTATACTTATCACACGATAGAGAAGCATTTCGTCAGCCCTGGGTCCTGATTACAGGCTTGGAATAACTTTGCAGAAGAGGGGTGTCCTGGTAGCCTCGACTCTAGAAGTATAAAAAAATCTTGACTTTAGTGCGAACCTCAGCAGAACTGCCTACTGTGGCCTGTTTGCAGTGAGCTGTAGGACTAGAGGTCTGGACATGGCTAGCTATGCAAGCAGGATGTCATCCTAGGGAGAAAGGAAAGAAAGAAAGGGCAAGGCAGTTACAGCAATGAAATCCTGCCTTTACTGAACCCAGACTATGTGAGTTAACCAGATTTAGCCTAAAGTGTTTTCAAATCACATTAAGATGCCATAAATAATAGTAAACATAAATGCCTACAAGATCACCTCTGTGTTATCAGCATACCTCCTGATATAGAATCTTATGGTCATCTCTACTTACACAGCTGTGTAGAGCTGGACAAAATCTCACACTTCAAGACATATGAAACATCTAAGCATTGCATGATGCCTAGAAAATAATTTAGACAATGCAGTAAGTTTGGTCTGAGTCATAATGCACAACAATTTCTTACAAAGGCACAGTTCTTGCCCAAATCCCTATAAGCACAAAACAAAAGCTTTCCTGTTATAAACACAGAGTCATACCATATTGCTTAATTCCACCCGAAAACCCTTCAGATCCCCAATCCCACTGGAGAGCTTTTTATTTATCAAAAATCCAATAGATGAAACCAAAAAGGCATGGCAAAACACAGCCTGTCCAAATTAAAGCCTCTGAGATTCTCTGTAAATCCATTGCAGAACCTAAAAATCGTTAATTTATCTCCTAGCTTCACAGCATCCTGACAACTTACTATCCAAATGCATTATTAGTGGCCATTCCTTTGCAGTTGGTAGCAGTCACAAGGGAATTGTGAGGGAAAGGGCTCGTGGCTACCAGCATAGACTGGAGCCCCACAGGAACTGCACCCTGCCACAGGTTTGCTGTATTCTCTTGGTCAAGTTCCTTAACCTTTTTGTGCCCCATCTCCCTCTCTTTCCTGGATAACAACTGCTGATTTACTTCACAAGGCTTTTGTGAAGCTCCATTTGTCAGTGCCTGTGATGTATTATTTATTGTCAAAGACATAAACAATCGCATCCTGAAGATGCTGAGAACATCACCTGCATTTTGATTTCTGCCAAAACCTCTCTTCCACTCAGGACACACTGTTTCTCCTTTGCTAGCATAATAGTGTTTTATTCAATTACAATTAAATTTAAACAAGCCAATATGCATGTTTGGAGCCATGAAGCCAGCTCCCAATTACTGACTTTTTGAATCAAGGGAAGCTCAAGGGAAAGCCACTGGATTTGTGATGGAATGGTGACAAAAAAAGCATTGCTAATTTCAATGCTTACAATTGGTGGTCCTGTCAGTGTCTTCAGCAAGGTGTTATTCATATCTGAAGGACAGCCTCCAGGGTGAGGAAATGCCCTGCATAAAGGCTTAAAGAGCAGCAGAATAAACAATATGAAGAAAAAGCTGGACAGAGCCTAGATAAAGCACATCTGTCTCTGTTAATGCTACATGGGGTAAATGTATCTGAGAAAAGGCACATAAAAGAAGTATGTTATCTATAAATCTTGGTGAAAATATTGACATGGTTTTCATATTTTTTTTCTGGGGATTCTGGTCTATCAGGTTCCCTTGTTCCTGTTACAAAACCTGATGACAAACTAGGCAGTGGCTAGATTTAACATCCTGACTGACCTTATCTAACTGACCTTGCACCAAAACAGCACAGTGTGCTGCCAAATTTTCCAATTCTCTTCAGTATCTGGAGTCTCAGGAGGTCCATTTCCTAAATGATTCTGCATCTGTTGACCTTATCACACTGCCCAGAAGCAAAACTGCCAGGCAGGGGGTGGGGGCATTTCATCACGCTTGGAAATGGGGGAGCTGTGGGTGCAAAGTCCTCTGAAAATGCAAAAGCACTGGGCTTGCAGGTGATGGAAGTGTTGTAAATTACAGAGAACATCGAGATCCCTGTCACTAAAATACCTTTAGCTTACAAATTCAACTAAGGACAAGTATTTTACTAAAATCCTGCCACACTGAAGACTGAACATGGTTTGAGTGATATGAAATGTTGCATTCCTAAAGATGCATGGTTTCAGTTCAGAGAAAACTCTTCTCTACGTTTAAAAATAAACCAGAGAAAGTTAGAAATGTATCTTGTGGCTCTCCACAAGTTTTATGTTATTTCACTTGTTATGAAAGCCAAGAACGGGTTTAACAAAAAATGGCATTAACTTTTCAATCATTAATGACACAATCAACTAAAATACATAATCTGTTGCAGTGTTTGTAAACATGTGCAATTAAAGTGGAATAAGGTTCAATTATAATGGATTATGTGTGCATAATAATGCAGATCTTGCAATTCTTATTAGTTGGGCTGTACCCTGAGCTCAGTTAAGGAGGAAATTATATTGAAATGAAGAGGAAATTTTAATGAGAAGACAAGGTTGAAAAAATATTACTCAAAACAAGAGGAGTGGAAGGGTCCGGAGGCAGAATACAAATGACAGTAATAAAAAGTCATTCGACTATGTCTCCGGCTTTATGCAAAGATTAGAAATTCACACTTGACAGCTGCTGGGAACTGGGTAGGTACAGTTCACCCCACTGGTTGCCACTGTTCAGAGAGCAGGTCTATGCTTCCTCTCCAGATAAGCTCTTTGCAAGCTTTGCTCATTTTATGAGTTTCACATGGAGCAAGAGACAGAAGAATTAAGCTCTCAGTTCTACAAAAGTGTCTCCCAAGCTGCTACTTTTTTGGTGGGAGCAAATAGCACTCACAAAGATGCTTCACATAATTTATTTCCCCTTTTTTCCTCTGATAATGTCAGCTTATATCCAAGGTAGATATTATGCAGCTATACAACCTTTCCCTTTGTTCAATCAATTACGGAAGGTGTTTTGGTTCCCATGAATTGCTTTAATTAACTATCACTAGGAGTGGGGGAGGGCCAAACTACATTTTCTAATGTACAGAAAATTACTCCTAAAGAGAGTGTAGGTGATACAGAACACATAAGAGCTGATCTCAGCTAAAATATGCAGACCTTGTCTCATTCTGGAAACAGATAACTCACAAGCTATTTTACAAAATCAGTTATAATGGGTACATGTGTATAACAATGCAAACTGAGCTGCACTGATTAGTACATGGCTTTGACTTGACTTAATCAATATTTGAGAAGTGAAAGCAACACAGCATATGAAGGAAAATAAAATAAATGAGAAACCCAAGATGCTGTGTTACATTAGGTGCCTGACATCCTGAAAGATAATTTGTATTGGCTTGGGTAAGGCATTAAGGATATCTGTCCTGAGCTTGATGTTGCTGGCACAGAGCATAAAGGTGCACTTCTGTGGAGTGATAACAAGTGACTGTAAGGATAGGAGATTAAACTGGAAACTTTACATGGAGAAGAAAACTGCTATGTATATCTGGTCCAATAGTACTGCCAAGCATAAAATCTCTCAGATAATCAAGAGGAAAAGTGTTCAGAGACCAGAATCCAAATTCTTCATTCTGAACAAATGCTCACCAGAGAAAATTAGAAATTATATGAAAGAAATAATACTGTCACCACAGCTCACAGTGAACAATAGCCTCATACATATTCATGCATTCATTGCTGTCATGTCACCCCAGCAAGGGATCTGTGCCAGTCCCACAGGGAGCAGTGAGCAGCACAATGATCCGGCTCTCCAGGGAAGACTGGGTGATCTTCCCCTGTTGCACAGCTTCTGCCTTTTCCTCCAGTTTAACTTCAAATGCTGCAAACTATGAGGCTTCCCTTGCCAGGAATTCTTCCTGGATATTTTTTTGTTTCCCTTTCTTGTTTCTGATTCCTCATACTTCCTATTACACCCCACCATGCTACTTAATTTATCCCCATCTTTGGCATTTATAACTTTCAGTACTAGGTTGTAACATCTCTCTCTAGCCATTTTTTTCTGAGTAAGTGTATTACAAATTCAGTTCTTCCAGTACTGATTTAGCTCCTTTAATCTTCCTTTATAAATGAATCTCTCTATTCCCTTGATAATTTTTGTTGCTCTTCTCTGAACTCACTATAATTTTTCAACACCTCCTTGCTAATGAGTTTCCCAGAACTGAACAGAGTGTTCTAGGTGGAGAAACAGTAGAGCAGCACAAAGGTGGTCTGAACCTGTGCTGCCCCAAACTGCAGGTTTGAACTGGCAGTGAGCTGCCCTTTTCCTGCCACACCTTATTTCTAGGTTGGTTCTAGCTTGGTTCTAACTTTTGCCCACAAGTTTGAAGATAGTAGATGGAATTCATCTACTGTTTTGTTTCAGGTATTTAGCAGGCAAATTCTAATTTTTTTTTTTTTTTTTACTGGGCATACTGTCCTTAACACTGCAGGCTGAACTGAAGCACTGTCACACGTGGAAGTCAAACCCTGCCTTATGTCACTATCTTAGGAAATATCTAAACTGTACAATTAGATATGTAATTCAAAACCTTCCACTTAGGAAGAATGCTGGGCTAAAAGTGTATTTTCATGAGCCATCAGGCTCACAAGATTCACATCTGCAGAAGCAGACATGCAAAATTATGAACCCAAACCTCTTTCCTACTATCAATAAAAGCTGGTGATTTGGTTTGTTCCAGTAAACAAGAAAACTGGTCACAGTTTCCTGCTCTGTAACTAACTCTGAATTTGTTTTATAGCATCCTGACCCAGCTTCTTCATTCTCTGGATCTGTTTGCATCTTTTGTGGAGGATTTAATTTCTCCTAATTTCTTCTCATTTGCATATCTTGTTAAAATGTTGTTTCCATCACCTTTTCTCGATGAACTGTGAAAATATTAAATATAAATTGTAAAGAGGAAGCTTTGTGGTTCTTCTACAGCCTCCTCATCTTTAACTCCATACTTTGCCACTCACTGTCACCCTCTTTTTATAGCCTTCTAGCCTGCTTTCAATTAAGAAGACAGTATTCTTCTTCAAGCTGATTTAAATTAATTTTTCTAGAAAGATTTCATGAGGCTCAGTATCAATGCAGTACTCAGATGCAAATATATTAGAGCTCCAGCATTGCCTTCATCCGTTAATTTTCTGTTTCTATCAGAAAAGCAATCAAGTTTGTCTGGTGAGATTTATTCCTGCTAAACCAACACTGCTGGAGTCTTCATGCTGCCAGAAACAGCTCTCAGGAGTCAAGCACCCATGACCAGTGTTGTCTCCAAGGTAGCTGGTTGTATCAACACCTCTAAAAAGGGGTGTGTTTTTTGGGGGCAGTGTTATATTAATCTTACATGGTGGGCTAAGCTAATTGGCAGTTCCATCATTACTGTACCAATTCAAGCCTGGGCAGGGCTGTGGTTTCTGTCCCAGAGTGTTGGGATGCTGTACAACAATCTGGGATGCAATTCCCCTCCTGGAGGGCTGCAGCCAGGGGTTGTGGTTCCTCCACATGCAACAGTTTTTTTGTTGTGGCAAGGTCACCCAAGATACCCCAGGAAGCTGTGTGCTGGCATATCTACTGCAGGACCATCTGCAAAACATCCTGCTCCCTGCCAGGTATCACTCCCAGGGCTCTCTCTATGGTGGCATTTTGCCTGGCCAGGATGGGATCTCGTGCCTGGAGTCTCACCACAGATCTAGCAACTAGCTGGCAGCAGTGGCCATTGCCATGAGGGACTGCAGCCACCCAAAGGCTGGGGACTTTTTGATGGGCCAGACTGTGCCACTGGCCTTTGTGTTCCTCAATTTCATCGCATTCCAAAGCAATGATGTTTATTTTAGAAAGGATATAAGGTAGATATTCGGAAAACAGTGTTTGGGGGTAATTTATTTCTCATTTTAAGCGTCGGTATACACTTTTCTTTAGTCAATTCTTAGTCTTCTGGTCATAAATTAGGATAAACAATCACATAAAGTACGGCATTTTCATCACTTCTCCCAATAACCTGGGCTCATCTGTATCTGCTGATTTATGTATAGGCTCATTTTCCTTGAATTATTTTCTACTAAGCTACTAAGAAAAGAGAGCTTATTTGCTTTCCCTCTTTTTCTGAATTGTTCACATTTCTTTTATCTGTCTCATTAGATTCTAGTCATCATTATTTTCATACTCACCTTGGTTTACAAATTAATGGACATATCTTCTGTCCAAGTTTTTTGTTTGTCTTCCTCCCATACTCATATAAAAAGTGTCTTTCATATTCCCTTTAAATCCTTTGACAGCATTAATTCACTCTGATTTTTTTTTTCTATCCTTATCGTTCCCTGCTGAGCTTTAAATGAATCTGTATTCTTGTTTAATTCTCTTTTCACCGTTTCTTATTTCAGTACAGGATTTTAACCTCACATCTTTGAGCAGTCCCTTGTGAAGTGACTGTAACTGTGGCAGATAACAAACTTTTCATGCACACTTATTAGCCATGCAGCCTGTGCATACCTGATTGCCACAGAGATTGGAGGGGTCAAATCTGGAAATAGTCCCTTGTGCATTTGGGTACAGGGCCTGGGTCAGGACAGGGACCACTGTCATTGCTTCCTGATGAGCTGAGCATCCTCTTATGAACCAGGCATTAACTCCCCAGAGAAAGCAGCAGTCCCAGCAAGTTCATCAAAGTCCTTCAAAGGATTCCTGGCATACACTTGATGCATGTGCTCAGAAAAAGCAATAAACTTCTTTCTATCGGTAATTAGTTCCTTAAATAATTAGTAATTATTTGTATAGTACTTTGAAGATGTTAAGTGCTCTATAAGTGCACACATTATTTTTGGCATTTAGGGGTCCTTTCAGTCTCTGCTGGCAGCACCTGGTTCTTAGCATTAATGAGTAATGTGACATTGCTCAGGGGTAGATGTGTTCAGCAGAAAGGATTACTTGCTATCTCCCCTCACACTCTACTAAAAAAAAAAAAAAAAAGAATAACCCCAAACCCAAACTGTTTAGCAGGAAAGGGAATATCTATCTTCACCACTCCCTTAGGGCAGCAGAAAGCCTCATCCTGGCCCCTGGTCTGGCTGAAAACTGTTGTCTTGGGGGTGGGGAGCAGAGCTGAGTTTGTCTGATCCTTCTAAGTTCCAGCTGCAAACCCTTCCCTCACTCAATTATGTCTTGGTTGGTTGAGGGGAAATGGCAAATTCTCTTCTTCAGGCCAGGTAGGCTGTTACATTTTTTGCTGTCAACTCTGAAGTGGTAATTTTGAAAATGAACGATTTTGGTTTTTAAGAGTCACTATGACTCCAGCAGGGACACTGGTGAAGTAATTCTCAGTCAAGCTATCAAAGTATTAAGTAGCCTCTTGACGTGCTCTATCTAAAGCAAGTGGAAGAATGTTGGTACTGTTTATATTGTTCCTACAAACTTACTTAAAGCTCCTGGCTAATTCTTTATTCTGGGAGCCTAATTCAAGGCAGCAGGTACTACAGTTCCCCTGCAGAGTCTATTTTCAATATTAATTATCTTGCTGTGCGTTAAGTAGTTTTTGTTTTTGCGTTAAAAGGTTTATGAAAATTAGATTATTAAAATGATAAAAACTAATTTTCTCAAGCGTAGCCACTCTGCAGCAGTCAACTCAAAAGAGAAAAATATGTGCACTTAGCTGTCTTGGAAAAATTGCACAAAAACTAAATTATCATATGAGGAGGAAGAGAACAGTGAGAAAGGCTGCTTTATCACAAATGTTGTTGCTGTCCTTCTGGCCACACACTTGTGTTTGTGTTGATGGGTCTACTGCTCATTTTAATTCCCAGTAAAGCAGATTTCTGCCTGAGAAATTAATTTCAATATATGACAGGAATGGCTATCACTTGCAAACATACCACATCTGCTGTGAAGCTAAGCCCGACGTGACAGCAGGGTATATTTTGACTGCTCTTTGAGGAGGAGTGGGCTGATGAAACCTCTCTGGGGCTGGATCTGGTTTCAGGGCATTAAGCTCGGGTGCTCTTTTACAGGGGCAGCTGTTCCTGGAGGATGATCTTATGGTTAAAGGAATCTCTTTTACAAACACTGTTACCGTTCCTCGGTCCCCTTGCTGCAAAATCATGAGGAAGCTCTGAAGGAGAGGGATAAGCCACAGCCCTGCCTTCTGTGAGACATTGTTATTAGTCTGCTAATGCTGACAGATATCTGGTTTCACTCCTTTGCTCTTTATCCCTGGTGACATCCAGAGGGACTCTGCAGAGCTGTTAAGGCTTATTACAATATATTGCTAAATTTGAGGCTATTGGACCTCAGCAGATTTGTTGGTTTAATTTTGGCCTAACGGTGAACTCTGAAGTGAGGATTGGATGGTTAAGAAAGACATATCCATCCCCTTCCTTTTGAACCAGTGGGCTGGTGATCCAAGCAGTGCTGCAGTAGAAGTGGGTGCAGCTTTTGGAATCCTGTCCTGCCACCCCAAAGCATCCTCACCACAGTTTTCTGTCCTGTCACCTCTGCTGTTTCCGTTGCACAGCACTTGTGATGGGCGAAAGAGGGCAAAGTGGGCAAACCCGTAGCAATTCCATTCCCGTCCATAGAGTTCCATCCTTTCCTGTGACTCTGGCACAGATTATCCTTTTTCTTTCACTCCGTCATTATAAACAGGGTGACTTTTAATCAGCATAAAGTATTTTGTTACAACAAAGTTTCCTGCCTGTCAGGTAGTGAGAACTGCAGACAGTTTGCTAATACTAAAGCCATGGGGATTAAAGTCACTCTTTTCTTCAGCAGGTGTCACCCCCAGTGCACGTGTGAGGATGAAACTGAAAGAGCAAAAGGTGCTTTGTGAGATACAGTGTAAGCCAAGAAGCTGAGGATAAGCAGGAGAATTGCTCTGATTATTTTATATGATGCATATATCCATTTTATGTAGTCCTGTAGTGGTTTCTGTATTTTGGAACACTTCCCTTCAATGACTAGCATTCTAAATATCGTTTTTTCTGTGAGGTTTTTATTGTTAGTGCTATAAACTGTTATTTGTTGATATCATGCAGTTTTTCAATGTCCTAGAATTTATTATGGGTATTAGAGATGCCAATGTTTATCCATTTTACACCTCCATTATCTCATCTAGTCCCATCATTACTCCAGATACATACAATGGCATTATCATTGTTGTCTTGTTTCATTATAATTCCCATTTGTTTAGTGCCTTATTTCTAAGAAATAATTTGTTAGGAAACATGCTAAACCATAATCAGCTCCCATACTACATATGTTTGAATCTCAGGCATTCTACAGAAAATATCTGTGACTGAGAGGTGGCACTGTTTTACATCAGCATTAACAGTCTGGGCCAACAAGCACAAAAAGCACACTTAATCCTAGACCCTAACAGACCCCTAAAATGTCTGTGGTGGATAACCCAGTCTTCCACATGCTCACATTGAAGGTTCTTCCCCATGTTTCTGTCCTCAGAAAATGAGGATTTTGTCATATTAATATATGTCTCACCTATGATAATAAAGACTGATGTGCATTTGATCTTTTTTCCCCAGTTCCTGTGAACCGAACCTCTGTTGTGTGAAGCTACATTCAGTTGTGGGGGTG
>VYZS01035788.1:40476-51402 GCA_013400695.1 Neodrepanis coruscans
GAGAGGAAGAGAGAGGGAAGGGGAGGCGGGGGAAGTAAAGTAGGATGCAGCTGCCTCTGACTGAGATGGACATAGATGTCACCCTGTCACGGTGGCAACTGCTAGATTTTTATGTTGAGAAGGATTTTAAGGATCAACTAAATAGAAAGTAAAGCCAAGAGGAGAATGTGGAGTGGAGAGGGGCCAGAAAGACAGCTGTGACATTTGTGACATGAGGGGGACTCTTTTTTTTAAGGAAACAGCCTGTCCACACTGGGCAGAGAAATTACACTCCTAGCCTAGGACAAATCACTGAATGTCTTGCCTGAGAGAAAGCATTCAAAAAGCTGACCTGAATCCATTTTTAGCAGTGACTATTCTTCTGACTGGAAGTGTTTTCCTGCTACTGTGAAGCTGCACTCAGCTATGAGCAGGTTCTGCTTTGCTGGATTTCCACCGGGTTGTTGGTGCAAGGTGGTGGGATACCACCAATACTCAGAGCTTGCTCAACAGCCCTTGCCCCTGATAGCACTGTGCAGCTCATGGCAATCTTTGGCCACAAGTAACACAGAATCACAGAAGGTCTTACAAGAGCATTTGCTGCAATAAAAGCAGATATTTGTATCTGTATATTAGGGGAGCTTACAGTGAGTCTGCATTAGTAACTCCAAACATAGCAGTTCATCCCTGTTAAAGGCTTGAAGGGAAAAGTCCTAGTTTCTCAGATTGCAAGGTGTCATTAATAAATCAATCCTTTGAGAAAATACCAGAAACAGTGTTTTGGAACAAATGAGATTATTAAAAAGTATATTTCATCCAGCAAGTAATTATCACACCCACTGGCATTTGTTAAGATATAATTCAGTGAAAAATAAAACCCGTGTTTCTGCTATAAATTCTGGCTCAATTCCCACAGATACGAATCCTCAATCTTTAGCCAGAATTTGCTGAGGCATCGTCTGACACAGAAAATGGACTCTTGAGCTGTAATGTAAAAGCTAATTACAGGAGGTACTGCAAGACAGGGCAAGAGATAATGCCTGTGTTGCTGAAGAAAACAGGAAATGGTACCCATTCTTTTCCAGCCAAAAACACTCAGATATCAGTAATTCTGCTGTAGATGCAGAACATGCCACAGACACATCCTACTCCAGCACTGAAAAGCATAAACTGCCTTCTCTCCACTGAAATGCCTACAGCAATATAAACAATTACCATAACAATTAGAAATAACATTCCAGTTCCAAATGCAAAGAAGCTGTGGTATGTGCATGTGCACACAAGGGGAAGTGTGAGGGTTTGGCTCATATTGAAGAAATCAGAATTGATTCTATGCGATATGTTATTTAGAAAGCCTGTCCATCTATTCACCAGGACCTCCCTTGTGCCTGGGCAGAGATGGCAGCTGGATCTGTCAGTGCATTGATGCCCGTCTAGGGACAGCAGGATATTGTGGGGGCTTATGTCTCTGCAGGCATTGAAACCTTTGGCATCAGGTCCAGATTCCCCAGATGCCTTTCCTTGCTTAGCACCGGGAAGCTGCACTTTGCTGACAGTTTTGCCTGCAGGCTGTATGTTCACACAAATGGGAAGTTTGCCATAGGCTATATGAAACTGCGTAGGAATGAGGAGGCTGGCAAAGGCAGGGTAACAGCATGGCTCTGAATTAGGCTGAAGGGAAAGTGCTGCAAAACGCACTTTTGTATGGGAGCTGCTCAACACTGAAGGCTCAGTCTGCTGTGACAGTCGGTTGTGTGCAGGTCGTGGGAGCAGTCAGGGGTCTGTGTGCAGCAAAGTGCCAACCCCCAAACAGTGTCCAAGCTCAGGCGTCAGAGAGAACACAGGTATCTGTTTCCAGTGTTCAGCTTCAGTCATAACTCCATAAATGGACTTGGAGCAAATGCTATCACACATTATAGAGAAATGAGAAATAGGGGATCTTGGTTCTTCAGCAGGTGCAGGGAAGCTGTCCACAGCTTTCTCAGGTAAGTGGCATAGGCTGTAAAGTACCTCTGCTCCCTGATGTTTCTCCAGCACCAATTTTCACTGGGGACAGGGCTTGACATGGCAGAGCAGTGGGTTGGACCCATTCCTTTGTAGCTTCATCTCCATGCAGTGCTTCTGTCTGTATCTGCCCAGGACCTCTTATCCACATTTTGATATTCCTGCTGGATTTCTTGGACTCTGCTGCAGTTGAGAAATGTCTGTGTGGCTCCTGTCAGGGACTATTTTCTATATGCTGAAGTGGTGACAATTAGACATCCCAGGTCTAACAAGATTTTCCTTCCCTGAGGTGTATGCCTCTTGCATTTCCTAGGATCACCTGTGCCAGACTATGCTCTAGAAGAGCACCTTCCAGTTTCTCCCATCTCTACACCTTACCTTTGCTCTCTGCCACCCAACTAATTCTCACTGTGTGCCTGAGCAGCATCACATAACCCTCACATTTAAGTATGCAATTTAAGATCACATATACGTGTTAAATGCATTTGTTGAGGGGAGAATTTCCCAGATAGAAAAATTAAAGAGCTGTTCTCCAAGGTTTGTGCCTGATCATGCACCATCCTTGCCCTAAGCTGAGATTAATATTTCAAAGGAAGTACAGTCTCCTGTGGGCACTTTCAGAGAGGTCCTGCAAGACCAGCTGAACCAGGGTAAACTTCTAAGATGTACAATCTTCTTTCTTCTTTTTGCCTGCAGTACATGTAGTAATAAACCCCTTATGTGAGTATACATGTGCCATCAGGGATGCAGACATGAATTTTGATAGTTCTTATTACCCAAGGATAAGCAGGTCAGTTATTTAATGTTCTTGTGCTCACAGCATATTTGTGGGATGGTGTTAAGGGTTCATCTGGCCACAAAAAAATCATGCTACATCCTGCACTGTATGGGATACACACAGGAAGACATGGTTAATACAGCATCTCTGTATTGGTGATGAGACAAAATTACCTTCCTCAGTTGTCACAGCTGGCATGGGATCAGCTGGATATTGGCCACCTTAGATTTGTGTTCCTTGAGACATCAGGGAAGGAGGAACACCTCTTTACCTTAATGCAAGGTGAAAGTCATATTATGGCAGTAAAGAGGAAAACTGTTAGGTTGCCCTTGGGAAACAAGGAAATATTTGTCACTTATTTAGGAAACAGCAGGATGAGACTTGCATATTGGCTAAATGTCTGAGTAAAGTTCCTGGAAGAGAAGAAATGCTTTCTGGTACATGTTCTAATTTTCTGTCACATTGTGTAGGCTTATGGTGGTCATGACATGCTTTGTGATAGTAATCAATATCTAATTAGGCAAAACGCTAATTTGCTAACGCCTGAAGCTTTAAGCCTCACCTTCCATTATCAGCCCCCTGTGCATTAGTGCTCTCTGTGACGAATCACTTGTGTCCTTGCTCTTGACCTGGTAAGATTAACTCCCATTCCGACAATGCCACTAGCTCAGTTTAAGCTCTTTTCCTTTGTGTGAAAAGCTAAACCACAGCTGTCGCTCAGTCAAAATGTGTTGCAGAAGGCGAAGTTCAGGCTTATTCCCTCTGCCGCAATCCCTGCAGGAGACGTGGATGGATAGCTGTGCCCGGTGTGCTGGTTTACACAAGAATGAACACGATGCTTTTAAAAAAAAGGCACTTTTTGGTGATCCAGAGCCGCTGCAGTTTCCTCCTGCAACATGAGGAAGTTGCTGCCATCCCTTTCCCGGTTTTTCCTGCCGTGAAATCCATAGCTGGTAGTAGAGCAACACCTAGAGGCGGCGGATGCCAGAGACAGCCCTGCCCGCAGGGGTCTGCGGGGACGGGGACAGGGGGCTGAGGAAAGGCGTTGTCGGGTCCCAGGGAGCATCCACAGAACTGCAGGACTCTGGCAGAGAGTGCCGTTTTCCCAGTGTCACAGAGGATTTGGTGATGAAACCAGTACGGACCCAACTTTCCCGTTTCTCCCTTCCATATCAGACCCACCAGCTCAGAGAGACCGAAGAGACCCACCATGGCAGGTTTCTGGGGGAATCCTTTTGATCACTTGCCTTCCCAGCAAGGAGTGAAGGGGAAAAGGCAGCCAGTTTGTACTTTGTAATGCCTTCTTCTTTTGTTAAACCAGAGGCTCTTTGGTGGCAATACCTGCACCCCCAGCGTGCCTATAACCTTTTCTGTGCTTGTCTTCTCTGGAGCCTTTGCTATATCCCCAGCTCCTCTGCCTCCTCTGTTCTCCCACATACTGCCGCTGCTCCAAGTCAGCTCCAGGGTCTTCAGGGACATGTTATCCTAGAAAAGCCATGTAAACAGCTCTGCCCCACGGAAGGCATCTTTTCATGGAAGCAATCACCACCTTATCACTGAATAACTCCTCTTATTATATGGTAGAGCCTTTTTCAAGTAACACTTTTGTGTGGGTGTCTGTAGATCTTGATATAAAACAGTTTAAACTTCTCTGGTATTCAAGCATGTCATTTGACCCTGACCTGATCAAGGAAAGGAGAACCTGCCATCCATGATAACATGGTTAGTCACTAGTTCCCCTTGCTGCTCACTGGAGATCAGCTGGCTGCTTCCAGATGGTTGCTTCTTCCAGTTGTTTTTCCAGACACCTTTTTCTGAAAGATCAAACAGTTCAATATCTGATATTTCCCTCTCTTTCTCTGAAAACTACTTTTATGTTCATATTTAGTCACTTTTCTGTCTGATTTTAGCAGTTGTATAAGCAGAGAAACAAATTTGTCCTCTGCAGACTTTGCCATTGCTATGGATCCAAACTGGCTGTGGTATTTAAACATTCACGAGAAAATATAGACGCTAGAAATAGAACAGCAATTTAGTATACTGCTATATATGGAGGTAACCACACTTCCTTCAATTAGTCTTAATTTTGTTATTAATATAGCTGTGAAGCTCAGTCTGCCTTTGGTGCCTACCCTGGAGAGGCACTCATTTTCATTTTGGGATGGTCTGAGCAAAGGGTTGGAATTAGGGGAAGATAAGGACATCTGATGAGAGTCATATCAGTCCAACTCTTCCCAAGGGGCTGGGGTACATGACCAGTTTAAGATTGTAGTTAGTTTCTGCCCAAGGAAAGAGATCTCAAACTTTTGAATGAGGGGATGAGATGTCTGCATGGCGGCTGCTGTCCACACAGTGCTGCTTCTCTGCTGGGGAAAATGAGAGAGGGAAGTGAGAAACTGAGTCTATATACTGGTAAAGTTGATGAGGTGAGACTTCATCTTGCCTGTCACTCCTCAGGCCAATGGTGGGCTCATCCTATTATCCTGAGGGCTGAACTGTTTCTGAATTCCAAGCTCCTGCAGTACGGACTATGGCAAAGGTGGAGCTGATGGAAGGACTCTGCAAAGGAGAGATGGGCAGTATATCTGTAAACTGACACACATCAGAGCAGGCCAGCTTTTTGAGTGCTTTTCCAACTCTTCTGTTGATCTTATTTAAGATAAGATTAGTCCTAGGACAGGCAGAACAACACAAAGGTCAGAAAGAACCCTCTAAAACAGGGCCTCAGCTGTATGCCACATCTCACTGTCTTTCCTCGTCATACAAGGTTCTCCCTCTGCTGCTGGTCACTAATGGTGTTATGCTGGCATTTAGAAAGTGCAGCTTATGTTTGTATTACCTTTGCACAGGTCTTTTGACAAATGTATAAGTATGTACTAGAAGACAGTCCCAGCATAAAATGGACAAAGATGCAATAGAGACATATCCAGAGAGAAAGGAGAATGGAAATAATTTTCACAGGAGACAAGTCCCTCACTGCTTTCCTGCCACAGGACACCTCAGTTTTTGTGCTTTCCTTTCTTTTATCCTGTTTTTCCTTCTTTCCTCTCCCATTATCTTCAAGCTACACAAGCTGTTCTAAATGCTTTATACAAAAGCTTTCATGCAACTTAGTATTTTCACTGTGTCCTACCATCATCAAACCAGCAGACTAATTCATCACAGCCCTCCCTATACCTGGGAGGCTGAAAGGCAGTGCCTTTAGGTGTCAGTTCTCATAATAGTGATTTTATTTTCACTTGCTGGTTCCTAATGTGCTGGTCACCGACCTCAAATAAGCAAGGAACCTTTTTCACACAGGTAGCCACTGTTGAATCATTAATCAGTCTCCCTGGGTGCTTTAGGCACCTTCTTGTCACCTCCACCAATGGCTTTTGGCCCTAGACCCTTCACCCTAGGGTGAAGTTGGTGGGGTCATAGTACTGAGCTGTGTTTATTGAAGGAGAAGGTGCAATTCACCTCACTCTTATGTGATGAGCAGCCACATCATGTAGATCTCAAAACTACTCATTTCTTCATCAAAACCTGATATTCTAGCAGGAAGTGGTGTATAGAGCCAAGCAGGACTAGCATAGTAATGAAAGCATTTCAGCACATAAATTTATCATTAATACTAATGAATAAGACAGGTGGAATGCTTTGGAAAGATCAGGAATGTGCAGGTATGTCTGTGCCTGTTCCTTGTTCTCCTACTTGAGCAGCACCACTGGGAGCTCTCTTTCTTGCTCTTGAGAGCAGCATCCTGCAGGGAAGGATTTATCTCTGTTTCCAACATTCAAAAGGATAAAACTAATAAAATTTTGATTCTGAACCCTGATTAGCCTCATGGACTAAAAAAAATGAGCTCTGTGACTGGTTAACACTTTCTGAGAGAAGAAAGTGGGCAAAGAGAAATGGCTCAATCCCATCTTCTTTTCTAGCTAGATCTGCAAGGAACGTTCTTCATTAATCAATGTTTTCCTTTCTGGCATCTAGCTGATATCCTCAAATAAACATCTTTGCTACAGCAGCTTTTCTTAACCTTTGGCAAAAAATCCAAAAATCGTTCTGTAATATGAGTCTAATATATTGGTCTAGAGGGAGGATGAAGAGGATTTCAAGAAGATATTCTCAGCAGAGGAAGTTGCATAATTGCAAAAAGAAGCATGTTCTATGCAGCCTAGGCACTCGTCTACAGAGGGGCCAATTTTGGGAGTAGCTTCACTGGTGCTACTAAATCAATATGAGTGTGTATGAGATCAAGACCTATGAAAATTGATAAGGGCAACAACCAGCTGGCATATGTCAGTGTAACTCCACAGTGTTTGATTTGCACCCGTTGCTCAGCCACTGGCTGTAAGGCCAGAGAGCACGTGTGCCACAGGGTCTGAGCTGCTGCAAATTACGGGCCCTGCAGAGCCCTGCTCACCAGATGCTTCATGAATTCCATTAATTGCTTACAAAGCAGATGAGCTCTTTGAGCACTTCCTCAGGAAACACTAAAAGAAGTGGAGCAAGAGCATTTGGAGTGGAGTTTCACAGGAATACTGGAACAGCTGGTGGGCAGCAGGTGGGCTGGACAGTGGGCGGCAGCAGAATAGGCTCTGCCTGTATATACCAGTTAGCATTAATCATGTCTGTTGGGCTTCTGCATCCTCCTTCAAAACTTCCATGGGAGATAAGGCATGGCAGGACTTTAACCCTTTGAACTATGGTTGAGAGGCTTGTCTGGAGACTATGCTAACTGGGAAATTCACACAGCATTTCAGACTATAAGAAGTCTGGTTTGATTTTTAGTAGGTACTAGGTCTGATGGTGCTTTCTTTATTTTCAGTGAAAGGGATACAAGTAATAGTTGTCTTGCTCAATGTCACGAATGACTGTTGAAATCAGCATTGGCTGTGAGAGACATTTCCCTCATTCAGTTAATTCTGGTGTGCAGGATTTCATTAAATACAAGAAAACAGGTATTGACTGAGTGTTGCAAAGCCTCTCCTACCTGCAGTTATTTCTTCTTGCCCTTTGCTCATAAACTGATTCCATATTAGAACTGTATGAGTAACAATTAACTTAAAAAGTGGCAATAACTTCTCTTTGGAAACTCACAAATAGAAATTATTTAGCCTCAATAGAGGGAAAGGTTGTATTTCCCTTTCTAAAGGTGGAGATTTGAAGCCCGAACCTTGCCTAGGGTCTTTCCTGTTATCTAAGAGCCAGAAACAGAGGTCAGATCACTTTTACTCGAGCCCAACCCTGTAACTACAGGACTATTCTCTAGTCTCTTATTCCTGCAAGCCACTACTCTATAAACATGATAAATAGACTGGTAGAAGTGTTTAGCATTGAATATATCTGAAGTATAATTATTCCAGCCTCCCTTGGCAGAAGAAACATTACTCTTATGTCAAAGATGAGGAAACGGGGGTACAGTGCTTTGTCCAAGCTTGTAGAACTGTTCAGATCAGAGTCCTACAGCTCAGGCCTGTAGCCCTGGGTCAGTCCTATGAACTGTGTTGCATGTAAGTGCCAGCTACTGCCAGTGAATTAAATAACAGCTCAGTGGAAGAGGAAAATTAAGCAGTACCGACGAGGGAGACAAGATATGGTTTTCAATGAGATTTGAAAACTGAGATAGAGTGTTGATTAGGTTCATATCACTGTGAGATCTAGAGATGCTAAACAAGCAGCTCTCCACAGCTGTGCTGGTGGGAATATCGACCAGATGGAACTACTCCTCCTGAAAGGCAGTAACCTGCTAGAACTGCAGTGCTGCTTGGAGGGGATTGTTTTGTCAAGGGAATAGAGAAACAAACCTTCTTTTTCTGACTCTCAAAATCTTAGAGAAACCTGTGTGGTTTCTCTAACATGGTACTTAAACTTTTCTTGATTGTTTTGCAAAGAAGATAGTGACAGAGAAGCAATGGAGACACAGCGCAAGAATGAAAGTTTATAGGCAACAATTCTGCTTTTATCAGTACCTTGAAAACATCTGTACTGTGAGGCCACATCTAAGTTGTGATGGGAAAAATTGCAGGAAAGAGAATGTTTGAGTGTGCTGAGCCCCTGAGCAGGACCCCTTCTGTCACTGACACATGCTGTGCCTTGGCTCTGGTTCAGATGTGCTGGATGGAGGAGAGACCAGGAGGAAAGTAACTGGTTTGCACTTCCTCTTTAGGTCCTGTGGCTGAATGACAATGGGACAGATCAACTGCACTCAGGATTTCCCCTTCCAGACAACTGTAGGGAATGTGAGATGACAACAGGGTCATGAGAAAGTGATATGGCAGTAGGCTGACAAGTGGTAGAGGCACAGTGAGAGAGAATGAGGTTGTACAACCACACACTAAATGTGTAAGACAAAAGACAGAGAGTATTATGGATGCAAAACCTTTTGGAATGCTAGTTTTCCAAAATCGTCTATGTTTGCTATGATGCTGCTTCTCCAATTACATTGTTAATGGTTTGTTAAGTGAAATCTAGGTCCAGCAGACTGACATCCTGTATCCAACAAGGCACATAACAAATTGGTGTGTCAGCCTGGAAAAAAAAAATAAAATCCCTATTTCTGAAAACTCTTTTAAAAAAATTAAACCACACAGAAACAAAAATACCAAAGAAGCTGCCTCTATATCTCATTCTTCACAACTGTATTACCAAATACAGCTGCTCTCTACTCAAACATGTGCCTGACCTGATGGGGTACCTGGAGTCCAGGAGGATCCCTGCATGGTGAATCCTCTGCAGTACTTAGGAAGTATGGTCTGCAGCTCTGTTCCCCTTTATAGACCTTGCTGTTGCTCTATAATGGCCTAGTGGGATGAGCAAGCTGAATGGGCTGCATTGCTAGTGGAGGTTTGCCTGCTCCTTTTTAAACTGAAAAAGCACGTTTTGTTGCAATGGAAAAGATTAGGGAATATTTACAAACATCTGAGCTTCCAAGGTTTTGGAAAAACCTTTAAAGAAGTTTATTTTGTTGCAAAGTGGACTCTGTCATAGCACCCAGCCTCTCTTGTGCCCTACTTTGTCTTTAGTGTTGTTGGAACTCTGTTTCCCCCGTGATGAGCAGCCTGCAGAGAGCAGACAGGCTCTTTGCACTGACTGTCAGAGTTGCTCTTGCGGACCAGGAGCTGAATGGCTGCTGGGAGCTCTGGTAATGGTTCTGCTTGGGAGACCTTGAGAGGCTGAGTGGGACACAGCATGTGGAGTTGAAGATAGTCAAGGTACAAAGGTTTCATGGAAAACAAGCAGAATTTCTGGATGGCTGGGCACAGTTCTCAATTTATATGTAATCTATATAGATCTTCTGCCGCCTCAAAAAGAAGAAGAAGGGCTGAGGGGGAAAGGATCAGCATTGATTAAGCTGACAGTTCTGCTAATGTCAGTGTGGACACAGCCACTTTTCTTCTCTTTGCCAGCAGCAACTTCAATAATAAGATGCAGAGGGAGAAGGAGGGAGTGTCAGCTCTGGGCTGCTCACAGTGCTGTTGGCAGTATTTAGATGAGAAACTGGTGGTGTGATGGATGGCCGTGATGCAAAGATACATAGTGATCAGTGCTCTGGAAATGCAGGCAGATTAAGTAGGACTGTGCCTGACTAGTCTGAAGGTGACTCTACTGAGAGCCAGTAGTTAGATGCTAATTGCTTTTTTTCCCCAAAAATAATGTTGGTACAGAACTCTCAACAGTTCTTGCAAATACATTGGCAATGCTGCTTTCTCACTTTAGCCTAGATCTGCTTGCTGGGCTCTGGAGTTCACAGACAGAGAAGATCTTGTTTGGTTCTGACAAGCCAAGTTGCACATCAAGCCTTGGCAAAGCAGAGGGATCCAGCTGCCCTGTCTCCATGACCCTGGTCCTGCACCCAGAGACCCCATTGATTAGTCATTGAACAGGCTGGCTGAATGGCACTCTTGTCACATTATGGTCTGAAGACAAACTCAATTTTTAAAGTCTATACTGTTCTATAGGAGTTTTTCCCTAATTTTACCTTCCTTCTGGCAGCCAAGGAGGATTGATACAGCTCTACTAAGCAAATTCCTTGGCAAAGATAAGGAATGTGAACCATGGTGACTATGCCCTGTACCTGTATCAAGCCTGATGAGTGAAACTACATCTTTTACACCCACGGTTTTAGCCCGAACCTGCCCCTTTAGAGAAGGATGACGTAGAAATAGTGTCTAGACTGG
>VYZS01035792.1:3949-14171 GCA_013400695.1 Neodrepanis coruscans
TTGCTCCCCCTTTCCCTCTCTCTGTCTTTTCCTAAGTCTTTTTTTTTTTTTTTTTGAGCTTGCAACTTCTAAATTTAAGTCAAATATCTTAAACTAGGACATAAATGCTTCAAGATTAGCATTCAAAACTTAATTTTACATGAGCTTACAGTTCTCTGAGTCAGTGTGGTTCTGGCCACAGACAGAGTATGTTTGCCTTTATCATCTCTTTACTTCTTTCATCTTAGAAAGAAGCGAAGCTACCAGTAAAGTGGTTTTAACTACCACATGATTGTTATCTTAGCTGGGATTAAGGAGGTAATATCCAGCTCAGTGGTGGTAGCCTCTGAAGATGAACTAACTCCCTCTCTTGCAATTGTGGTATTGAGTTCAAATCTGCATATATGATGGACAGGCAAAACCTGCTTTTCAAAGGCGCAGGCCTCAAAGATGGACAAGGCCTCAAATGACACAAAAAAGCTCCCTGCCACACTTCATTTGTCTAAATCACATTCTGTTCCTGACGATAAAAAAAGAAAATCCATTTTAAGAATGAACCTGCTCATAATATCCACATTTTCCAGGGAAGGATTTTTCAAGCAGGAAGTAGTCCAAAGGTAAAGATTTAAAATATTCTTAAATTTATTTTATGAGCCAGTCTATCAACCCTTAATTTCACAGACCTTTTGACACAATCAAAGGCAGCTTTCCCTCTTGTCTTACAGGTGTACTCTGTTCCAAGCTAGAGCCAGAAATAAGCCTGTAATATGACTCAGGTGACTGATCACATTAGAAAGAGTAAAAAATCAGTGACAGAAGATTCACAAAGAACCAGTGGCCTGCTATGTTTTGCATGATTCCTTGTTGGCCAGTGAATAAATTTATAAAATGATATCTTAGACAGGGGAAAAGAGTGGGTGTCAAAGAATACAATGTACCTCTATCTCAACTCCCCATCTCTATCAACAGAATGTCAAGAAAGAGGGTACCTGCTGCTCTAAAAGTTAAGACAAATGGAGAATTTCCTTTGCTAGAAGGTTACCTCAGCAACTTGGCAGTGTGTACTTGTTATTCCCCAAACTTTCTTTCTGCTCTGAAATCCGGTGCTACCCTCCTGTGACATTTTCTTGCGTGCACTTCACTGAAGTTTGGGTCTATTGTTTTCACAACAAGGGAGCTAATCCTTCAGTAGTTACTTATTTATTGAGGTCACTTGAGGTCAGAGATGTGGGTTTTATGGAGTGGTTTTTGGTTTTTTTTAGAATATGGTCAGTCTGGTGTGTTGGAATTCCTTTAATTTTGCAAAAAGAGAAGTAGATGGTTTCGTTTTAAAATTAGATATATATCAATTGCATAAGTCTATACCTGCATTATATGTACAACTGGCATTTTTCAATGTGTGTCACCTTCCTGTCATGATTTTGGTTTAATATTAATAACTCATATAGCTTTTCATGAGCGAGATCTTAGTTCTTTATCTTTCACTGAGGGGATGTGTGTTGTGTGTATGTTATGCAGCAAGGAAGGGCTACTCTGCCCTACCTCGCACATTTTCTCCTTGCCTGGGTGGCAGGGGATTTGTTGACATTTGCTGCATGCCCTGTTGCTATTATAAATCGGAAGCTACATTTCAAGCTTCAGCACACTCAGAGTTAAGCTGCATTGGAAAGGGACAATGAAAAATATAAATGGAAGAAATTTGAAAATGTGAAAAGGGAATTATTTGGGGGAGTCTTTTATTTTAAAGCTTTTAAAAATGGAGTAAGAAAAAACACACTTGTAAGGATTTTTAACATAAACTTTGTAAAGCTGGGTTGGTGGTTTTTTTGCTTTGTTTTCAAAGCAGGATGCCTAAAGTCATGGTTCTAACTCTTTCTTTAGTCACCAGAGTTTGCCACTCTGAAATCTTTACCTGAAACAATCCTCAGTACAAAAAGTATAGATTTTGTGATGTGAATTCTGAAGGAGTCCTTCTAAATAGTGTTTAGTGTCAGCATTTTAAGGCATTGAAAAACTTGATTAAAAATCCCCACATTTCTGCTTGTATCATATACAATAAATGGATATCAACTACTGCAAAAATGAACAAAGAAAACTCAACGAAAAGTAAATTTTGCAAATCATGCCAAATAAAATATTTCATCTGACCAGAAATCAATATTTCTTCATAATTTTACTTTACGGGAAATTTCTAGAAAAACATTTGTTCTCTTGTGTTCTGTGCCAAAAGGGAAGGGGTGTTTTGCATCAGGATATTTCCCTGAAATGAAAAACTGGGTTCTTCTACAATTCCAACGACCAGATTTTCTAGTCTTTTAGGAGTTCCAAGTAACCTTAAAAGGAGTGTGAGTACAAATCAGTTTATTTGTCTGGGCTACTCACAATGATGTCTGTTTAGTGAGGTGTAATGCAGGGAGTCAATTTTTTAAATGTGGTCAAAATTCAATACCAGAATCCTTAAAAAATTAAAACAAATAGAAAGCATAAAATAATAGAGAGGAAGTATATAATTCGAAAATATTTTTCATGACCGATTTTAACTTGTTTCATGATGTTTCTTTTTCTCTGGGATAATTTACTGCATAATTCAAACGTGCAGATCATTTCAAACCTCTTTTCTGTTATTATTAGCTATTAAATTTTATTTAAGCTTGATCATTTTTAAAGGGATGGGTGGGATAAAGTGAAGGTTCTAATTTTGCATCCTGCTCTAATCTCCGATTTTAGAGTGCTACAGTCTGGGGTTTTACATAGTAATATACAAGCAGCAGATAGATGTGATATATACCCACACCTTTGCATATCAGTCTCGAGAGGGACCTGTTTGTTTTGCAGTGGTGGCTGACCAAAACAGTCCCTTCGGGACTTCAAATCAGGTAATCTCCTTGTGAGGGAACCTCCTATATTTTTTACTTGGGTTGGGCTTGTTTGTTTGGTTGATTTTTTGGGGGGTGGGGGTGGGGGTGTGGAGGGGGTGTTGTTATTTCTGAACGGCAGTCCTCCTGACCTTAAGGCTATTTTCAGACTTGGCCAAACGTTTGATTTTTGTAATTATCGTTAGGCTTTCCTCGCCCTCCCCCCTATACGAAAACTAAAATAGTGATTTAGATATTTGGTCTCAGCGGCCCTGCCTGTGCTCAGCAAATGGTTCCATGTCACTCGCTGCATCACAATATCGGCGCGGCGGCGCTCGGTGGCAGCTAATCCTCTGAGCCCGTTAATAAGCTTAGGAGCACGTTCATTGAAGACTGACGCGTTAGTCACAAACAGGGAGAAAATATCTACTGGGGGAAGCTGAATTGGTTTTAATCATCTGCTAATCACCAGTAATGAGACCTACTCTGGGGAAGAAAAGAAAAACAGATAGTCAGAGGGAGGTTTTGTTCTTCACAGCGGAGTAACAGGGAATGAGAGGGCAGCTGTTATTAGGAGAGAAAAGACGAAAAGAAAGGAGGGATTTGGCCCGACCAGATGAAACTTCTTCTGTGGCGCACTGTTTTGTTAGCTGAGTGTTTCTTTCATTCAGCCTCCAAAACTTCAGATCTGTCAGACCCTCTGAAAGCCCCGGCCCACCTCCCCAAGCCGGCAGGGAGAAAAGGCGCAACCAGCCCTCCCCGGCCCGGCTCCCCCTCCCCCGGCCCGAACCCCCGGGTCCCGCTGGCCCCTTCTCCGAGCCCCGCGGCTCCAGCGGGTTCCTCCAGCTGCCGGACACCGGCGGGGCACGGCCGGCGCGGCCGGGAGCTGCAGGGCAGCCGCCTGGTTGGCTGGACGTGGGTCTGCCTTTGCGGGTAGAGGGAAAGCTCCTTCCTGCCCACTCCTCATCGTCCACCTCGCAAAGTTGGCCTTCAAGATGGCCACGGGGAATAAGCCGAGGACGGGGACGCGTTTGCCGCGGCCCGTGGCAGATCCCGGCTGGCGTGGGTAACCCTCCTTCCCACCGGTGACACCTGAGCAGAGCGTTTGCTTCGAGAATCAGGCAGCACGTTCTGCAGGTGAAAGTCGAGCAATAGGCAAAACTGTGACGCTTAATAAGAAAAACAATGACGGAACTATGTTCCGTGCACTGTGCAGATCAGCATTCTTAGTTCCAAGGTGCTGGTGTGAGGACCTTTCCAAGACGCTGGGTATGGCGGGTCACTCAGTTCCTTAACAGTAGGCCTTGGGTTTCTCCTTCAGCTAGATCATATTAACTTCTTTTAAAATTTTAATTGGGTTTAATTTTTTGCTTATAACTGTGCATCTGGCTCAGAGAGAGGAAGAAAGCCCTTAGCTACATTTTTAAAAATCCAGTCTTGGATGAGCTCTTTAAGTGATTATAAAGTTGACTAAATGTAAAAGCTTTGCAAAGACAGTAATTTCAGACACACTTCTGGCTACTAAGACATGTCTGTGTTTCCTTTTTTGGTGTATTTGTAGGGAGTTTAAGTGGGGTGGGTAGCTCACTCATTGGGGAAAAAAAGGGGGTTTTAAATGTCATGCTTCATTTGGCCGTATGGAGAAGCTAAGTATCAGATGTCCTGTTAGGAAATAAGATACACTGATGTACAATGTGCAAACATTTTATTTTGAAGAACTACTTCACAGTCTCACTTCATGGAAGTGAGTTGCCCAACTTAGTAACACAGCAAAGAGAAGTCTACATCCTGATTTAGGTTTATTTTCTCGGTTTAGAGCTCATGGCAACAGGATATCTGAAAGGGAATGTAGACTCATTTTTTTTTCTGTGGTTCCAATAATTTTTATTTTTACTGTCAGGAAATGAGTCCCAGTACAGCAGGATATGGAGAGACCATTAGCCAAGAGAAATTTTTTAACCTCCTCTTTATAGCTTGTTTATTAAGAGTGGAAGTGGGAATGGCTGTCTTTAACTGAGAATCATCACAGCATCATGTTTCCGATTTTGGAGGAAGTCTCTCTGAAGGTCTGGGGATAGGTAGTGCCCATGAAAGACAAAACGTCATCAGGCATTTCTTTTAGTCTTTTTTTAACAGAAGAGCTTGAGAAGCTTTACATGTGAGGGCAGACAGCACTTCTCTAAATGCCTTCTGTTAGGACCTTATTTTAGTGCCACCAAAGTCCTTTGATTTATAGTGAGAAGACGGAATGATTTGCTTTGTAAATGAAAAAAAAATCAGGAAAATTTAAACTTCTTTTCCTGTTTCCTAAAAGAACTGACTCATGTGTTGCCATTTACAGTTGAGTTACTCTTGGTTGTGCAGCTCACCTTGAATGAAGAATAGATTGTTTCGTAGAAGTGGCTATTTATTTTGGGAACCATCATCTTCATTGACTTCACAGAGATAGCCTGAAGGGTCTCACAGAAAAAAAAACAAAACACCAAAATGACATTGAAAACCAAGCCACTTCACAGACTTTCTCTTATCTACCCGTTCAACAGCTTGAGGATTCTTAAGCCATAAACAGTTATGGATTGTGATTTATCCAGTGACCCCCCAGCAATAAGAAAATGTGATGAACATGGTGGTTCAGTACACTGGATTGAAATCGGGAGTCCAAAAATAAAATTACAAAAATGTCTTTCCATTCAAAATAAAGCCATGAGAGATGCCACATACAATCATAATGACCTCATGTATACACTCCTTCCAATTTGGAGGCAACTTTCCATTATAGTGAGCATGTCATCAAAGCCTTGAGGTAATGTTTAATTGCACTCTTTTTCTTTTCTTTTTCCACAAGTATATTCGGTATTGTACTGATGTTTTCTCAGTTAGTTCATCTGTCTCTGTATTTTATCTTTCTGTCTGTCAGGCTTATTAGCATATTTTGACAGATTAAAAGGCTAAGGTCAAACAATCAAATCCCTGAAGAAATATTGCTAATTATTGTCATATGTTTTTTAAATACTTTTGCTTCTTCAAAGGATTTCATAAGGAACTAAATTCAACTTTGCAGACTCTTATTTTCATGAGCCTCTTCTCCCTTTAATATCACTTTTCCTAGGCACTTTCCAGTGCCCCTATCCTCACTCTCATTTCTTTAGGCAAGCAATTAGATACTTAGAAAAATGCAAGACTGTTCTTCAGGTAAGTTACATTTTGTGGAAGTTACCTGGAGTACATACTGATGAGCACACCACGAATAGTGTTCAGTGAACCAGCAAACATGTTTTGGGTGGCTTTTCTGTTTTGCAACATCTTGAGAAGTGAAAGACCTTTTTATTGCTGGCAGAGTGACAACATCACCCTTCTTCCAGAATCCTGCTTGGGGACTAGTGGGTGCTGCATACAACTTTCCCTGTCTTTGTATGGTGAGGGGGATTGGTTATGATCTGGAGGTAGATTCAGAAGGCCAATGAGTTGCATGTTAGTTCCATATGCTGTACAGATTTCTTTATCTTCAGCTACTTAGAGAACAAAAGAGAGAAGGTAGATGGTCTGAGCATGAGTGAAAAAAAAAAATAAAAAAACAAAACACCAAAGTGCCACATACATTCAGTACAGTCATCAGAATACTTACTGTGTTTGCTGTTGGCCAAGGTTAATAATAAGGTAGGAGTTGGTCAGATAAAAGAAGATATTGGCTTCTTATGAGGATGAGACAACAGGTGGCTAAAATAAATAGAGGGGGGATTGATTTTGGAACAAGATAAGCAACAAAACAATCCTAATTATCTTAATGAGCAGACATGTATTTATGTTATGCCTCCAGTTTTCTATTAATTTCCAGACACTTTCAAGCTTCAAGACAATATCTCTGTTTTTTAAAGGATTAATTGTCTGACAGATATGCAAAGGTAGCATTGCCAAACCTTGTTCATGGCAGGTAAATCATTACATGGCCTAAGACAGTGTTCATTAGCAGTATTGTCAATCAAGTGGGAGTCCTGCCAGAGAATTGCTGATGATACGACAGGGTCAGAGACGAAGGTATTCAGTCTCTATTCATCCATCAGATTTTTTTTTTAAATCAATTTACAGCATGATAATTGAGTCAAATTTATTGTGCTGCCCCTCAAACAGTGTAGGATTTGGTGATTATAAATGTCTTGGTACTAAGACCACACAAGAGAGGAAGAGATAGAAGAGCAGGAATGTTGGGGTTGCATGGGGGGATGAAAGCTAATTGCTAATATAAATATTTTAAAAAGGGAAAGTTTCAAATAGAGAAGACCTGTCTTTAAGATCAGAAAGGCAGCTGAGAGATGAAGTCCTCAGTTAAAGAAATTCTTCACTAAAGGTGAAGCACTAAATTGCCATTCATGTATCTGTATCATTTGAAATTATTCCACTGATAAAACCAATGTGTGTCCTTCCCAGGGGAGCAATACTGCTTTCAAAAGTATTGTTTCATTCTGCTGTGTTGGAGACCGCTTTTGTAAAACATTTTCCCCTTCATACATGCAACTGTGTGTGCCTGTGTGCACATATGTACATATAAGTTTTGTGTGCTGATTAGGTCTCTGTGTCACAAGATTTTTTAAAAAAAAATTAGTATTGAATGAGAAAGTGAAAAGTCTCTTTCTTAGACTTTCTACAGGGAGGAAAGCCCTTTTCTATCAAGCTGGTCACGGCTCTGATTTCCAGGGCAAATGTCCAGCACTGTACTTCCAGCCCAGGAAAATGGGTTTGTAAACCTCCCTTCCATAACCTGCACCCTTTTCACACTTACGCCAAAGAGTTAAAATAAGTGTTGTTACCATCATGCACAGGCTTTCTGTAAACTGATGTTACGGTTATATGTCCTTGCATATCCACTTTCCTCAGTTTGTTGTTTGGCTGATTTCAGACACATGATAACTAGATCATTCCTAAATTTTCACATAATTACATTTAAATATAATTTTGAGCAATTAAAATGAGTGGGAGAGGAATTCATATGAAATCTGTCTCAAAATAAACCTATAAAAGTGTTGCATTCCAAGATAATTTCTTAAACTCCCTTTCATACAGCAACCGTGCTCATAAGCTCTCTTCTTAGACCTCTGACTCTTTTCTGGGACTCATAAGGCTGATGCTGAACATATTTAAATCCTCCCCATAAAAGGTTTACTCTAAGTTGCTTCTCCAGTACTTGTTTGAACATTAAATATGCAAATAATCATCATTACACTTCCAACAATTACACATGTTTGCGAGCACCATGTCAAGTACTGGCAGCAGTGCAATCATTTGTAAAGACAAATATTCCATTCCAAGAGATGTCATGCTGCTTAGAAGATTTCTTTTTGTATTAGTAGCCACACTGCTGCTTCATAAAGTGTGCAAATGAACGTGACAGTGCTGCCAATAGCTGCCAGTTCCTTCCTCTCGGCAGAGCAGATGTCAATCAACCGTCCCAAATAGACAAGGCCTCGGTACTGCCGCAGACATTAAACATGTAGGATGGAGAAGGGAGGGCACAAACAACACAGGCAGCGTAGGGGCTCGGCATACTCCTCACTCTCCCTCTCCCTCCTTCTTCTCTCCCTCAGCCTCTCTCCCTCTCTCTTTCTCTCTGAGGAGGCCCGAGGCCGTTGGAATATTTTAATTTCTGATTTCTGACTATATTATCATGTGTTTGTAACAGACGAATTGTAATTTGTAGCTCTGAGGTGATATGAAAAGCTGCCTGTGACTGTAGGACAGATGCAGGCATGTGTGGCAGACTTCTCTCCTTTCTGTTCTTGCATCATTTCTCTCTCTCTCCTCCTCTTTATGTAGTTATGGATAATTGTCAGCATTCACTTTTATCGCATCCAAAGTAGCAGCTTAGAGAAGATGCAACTTTAGTCAGGACTAATCTTGCCTCACCCTGAAGTGGGAAAATCCCAAGTATTTCAGGGTCCTATTGATAACCCTTGTGCTTTTTTTTTCCATAAAAGACGGATGACTCTGGCAAGCTTGGGAGACTGCAGATAATAGGATTGACTTGGTACTTAAATCTCAGTGAACCAAGACAGCATAAGTAATTAGTGAATTGGATCCATACTGGGGTGCTAATGATGGCTAATACTGCCCCACACCATTCTAAAACCCACAAGATACACATCCATCTAACTCAGATAAAACCAAGGGGACCCTGCTTTTGCGGGCATCATTTATTTCTTCCTTAGCACTGAATTTATGCCCCTTTAAAAATAAATCTAATTTTCCTGGAGTGACATCTAGAAGAACAAGTGACCGTTCTGTCAGAAGAGTTCATTATGATCACAAATACCTCTGGTGTTTTTAATTAAGAAAGGCTAATTAAGAGAAACTATGCATTTATCTCCTTATCTAGTTGTCAAGGGAAAAGTCACAAACACTAAGTATGTGCTATTTGAATGGAAGAGGCAGTTTATATTTTTAATATTTTTTTATATTTTGTTTTTCATTTTCAAACAGACTGAATCCTCAGGATTCAGGAGGAAGTTCATTTGAAGAAAGTATTTCTTTTTTGAAACAAGTACTCCAGCTTTTATTAAGTGTAGTTCAACGTCACATCCCAGTTTTCCTCCACGTTAGTATAATTGTGTACAAGCTAGCATTCTGCCTCATTTTTCTTTCCCCACAGACTGATAGCATTTTATCAGGATAATTTAGATAAATGCCTTTCCGTAGGGTTTGCTTATCCTTCCAGGAGCTATGATCGACAAACAGCCACAAAAGATGAATGGCATTGTATTTTGATCAAATGTATTCTCAGCTAAAAGTAGAGAGAGTTTCAAGGTGAGGGGAATGTCTGTTTTCCTCAGATCGTCAGAGGGTGGTCCTCCTTCTCCAGCCCCCCCACCCCCACCCTGCAGTTTGTTACATTTGCTGCAGTTTAGGATGTTTCTGTGTGTGAGCGTGTGCACTGCTCATATTCCTAAAACCGAGGACAGCTCGGAAGAAGATGTTTTCACTTAATCCAACAGTTTTAGCTAATAGTTTTATAGAGACAGCTGAAGACAAGGAGGTTGTTTGTGTGGGAAGAATGATATACACAAACTGGGAACTCAGGTACCCAGCTTTTGTGCTGTCAACTAAATCCTAAAGCCAGAAAACTGTTACTTTCTAAAGCTTCTTATTTACTATTTATCCTGTTATAGGACTTTAAAAGAGGTATGACTCAAGGCAGGCTTGGACTGTAGCATATAAAGGGTTAACATGAAACGTTACTGATGAAAGGCAAAAGAGTCTTCTACCAGATACTTCTTCCTTTCCTTTCCTTTCCTTTCCTTTCCTTTCCTTTCCTTTCCTTTCCTTTCCTTTCCTTTCCTTTCCTTTCCTTTCCTTTCCTTTCCTTTCCTTTCCTTTCCTTTCCTTTCCTTTCCTTTCCT